>JALPQD010000865.1:0-128998 GCA_023101885.1 Typhlomys cinereus
ACCACAAAGGAGAAATTGGACTGGTTCTTCACAATGGTGGTAAAGGAAGATATTTCTGGAGTGTAGGAGATCCACTAGGGTGTCTCTTGGTATTGCCATGTCTTGTGATTAAGGTCAATGGGAATTTACAACAACCCAACACAGGAAAGACAGTAAATGGTCCAGATCCTTCAGGAATGAAGGTTGGATAACCCCTCCAGGTAAAGAGCCAAGCCTGCAGAAGTACTTGATGAAGGTGGAGGGAAATACAGAATGGGTAGTAGAAGGAGGTAGTTATAATATTACCACCTAAGGCCATGTAACCAGTTACAGAAAAGGATTATAATTGCCATGAGTGCTTCTGGTCTAGACTGTCAAGAATAGACTTGTGCATGTGCACATACTCTAAGAAGATATTTATGTAATGTAATATAATGTTAATCTTTAGTTATGAAATGAAATGCTTTATCTATATTATGATATTGTGTTATGGGGACACTAAGACTAAGCATTTCTCAAGGGGCATTGTCATTAATCTTGTAAAAATAATGCATGTGCAGTTGTACGTGGATAGCTAGTATGTTAGGCGGAACTATGAATCTTACTGTTTTATTTGGAGAATTTTTAATGGCCTAAGGAAATGTGATTTGATGTCAAGTTGACACGGGGTGGACTTGTGATAGTTAAGCTTGGATGTCAACTTAACACACCCGGTATTAACTAAGCTGCTGGCTGAGACCACGTCTGGAAAGGATCAACTGAGACTACTTGAAGGATTACCCACCCCTATCCTATCAGGACCTCCAAAGCTCAAAGGATCCTCCCGTACTGCATCATATAAAAAGGAGCCACCCAAGGAGGAACAAATCCCTTCTTGCAGCTGTGCTAGGAATCATTCTTCCTTCCGGCCGCTCGGTTCCTTCGACCTTCCACTAGACTAAGACTCTAGGAGTTCTCCAGCCTTTAGCCATCACCTACTTGACTACTGAACTGAGCAGCTAGCTGTTGGCAGCCATCGTTGGAACTACCTTGGCTACTGACAGCCTTCGCTGGACTACCTCGGCCATATCTGTAAGCCAACTCAATAAATTTCCTATGTATATTATATATATATATTTGTTCTGTGAATTCTGTGACTCTAGAGAACCCTAACTAATACACGATGGTTAGGCTGTGATGTCACAGTGAGTTTGTGATGTCAGGAATGAGGCTAATATGCTAGAGTGATGCTGCAATATCACGGTGAAGGTGTGATGTCACTATTAGGTTGTGAATCACAGAGAGGTTGTGATGTCACAGTAAGCTATGAGTTGACTGTGGAAGATGCGATGCCAGTGTTAAGGCTGATTTCATCATGAGGCTATGATGTAACGGTGAGTCTGTTTGAACAGGATAGACTGTGTTGTCACACTGAGCCTGTGAGGTCACTGTGAGGTTGTGAGATCTGTGGGAAGATTGAAGGTACAATGAGTCAGTGATGCAACATGTGAGGGTGTGGTGCCACTGTTTATGATGTGACAGGCTATGATGTCACTGTTGATGCTCTCATGTCACTGGGAGCTTATGCTAATATGATGAAGCTGTGGTTCATAGTAAGGCTAGGTAGGATACCAATGGTGAAGCTGTGATGTCACAGTGAAAGTATAATGGCTCAGTGAGGCTGTGATGTTACAGTGCAACTGTGAGGTCAGTGGTAAGGCTATATTTCAGAAGTGGACTGATGTGAAAGATGAGGCTGAGATGTTGTGTTGATGATGTGATATACTGATGATGTTGTGATGACACAGTGAGATTTTGATGTCACCATGAGGCTGTGGTGTCACCAGTGAGGCAGTAATATCATGGTAAGACTACCCATTCAGTTGTGAGACCGTGATATCACAGTGAATGTGTGTTGGGGCAGTGTGTCTGTGACATCACAGTGAGGTTGTGATGTCAATAGTGACTGTGTTTTCACAGGGGGACAATGATGCCAGTGGTGAATCCATTACATGACAGTGACCATGATGAAGCTGTGATGTCAAAGGCTGTGTTGTCTCTGGTGTGACATTGATGTCAGTTTTCTGACTAATGTCATGGCGACACTGATGTCACCGGTGAGCTGTGCTGTCACTGGTTAGGCCCTGATGGGACAGTGAGGCTGGGTTGGCACTGTGAAGTTTGTATGTCACTGTGGGCTGTCATGTCACCATGAGGTGATATCTCTCTGGAAGTCGTGATGTCAGTGAGGCTGTGATATCAGTGGCAAGACTGATGTCACAATGAATTTAATGTAACAGATGAGCCTGTGGTGTCAGTGGGCAGGCTGTGAGGTCACTGTGAGGGTGTGATTCACATCGAGGCTCTGATATCAGGGCTGATCTATGAGATCTCAGTGAGGCTGTGACATCAGGGGTGATGCTTGGATTTCAGTGAGATTAGGACCTCGGTTGTAGGCTGTGCAGTCACAATGAGGATGTGATGTCAGAGGAGACGCTATGATGTCACTGTAAGGTGGAGATATATTGTGAGGTTATGATATCACTGGAGCCTGTGATATTGGTAATAGACAATGACATCACAGTTTGGCTGAGATTTCAGTAGTTAGGCTCTTGTGTCATAGCGAGGTTAGGCAGGATGTCCTTGGTGTCATTGATGCTGTGATTTCAGAGTTTAGTCTGTTATGTCACAGTGAGGCTGTGATGTCACTATGAAGCTGTGACATCACAGAGAGGTCATGATGTCACAGTGAGGCTGTGAAGTTACTGTGGAAAATGTGATGTCAGTGGCAAGGCTGATTTCACCATGATGCTATGATGTAACAGGATGTAACAGGTTAGAGTGTCAGGTCTCACTGAGGCTGTGATGTAACAGTAAAGCTGTGTTGTAACAATGAGGCTGTCATGTCACAGTGCAGTGTGAGGTCAGTGTTTAGACTGTGATTTCAGAAGTGAGACTGATGAGGGAGATGAGGATGAGATGTCGCATTGAGGCTTTGATTTCAGAGGTGAGCCTGTGATGTCATAGTGAGGCTGTCATGAAACATTGAGGATATAACGTCAGAGTTAAGGCTGTGATGTCACAATTGAGCAATGATTTCAGAGGTGAGACAGTGATGTTATAGTGAAGCTGTCATGACACAGTGAAGCTATAAACTCAGAGATGAGAGTGTGATATAACAGTGGGTCTGTGTTGTCACCAGTGATGTGAGTGGTCGAAACTATGACATCACAGTCAGGATGTGATTTCAGTGTTTAGGATGTGATATCACAGTGAATATCTGATGTCAGAAATGAGGCTAATATGCCAGAGTGAGGCTCTAATATCATGGTGAAGGGGTGATGTCACTATGGGGTTGTGACACCACAGAGAGGTTGTGATGTCACAGTAAGTTGTGAATTGACTGTGGAAGATGTGATGTCAGTGGTAAGGCTGATTTCACCATAAGGCTATGATGTAATAGGTGAATCTATGTTTGAACAGGATAGACTGTGTTGTCACACTGAGCCTGTGAGGTCACTGTGAGGCTGTGATATCAGTGGTGATAGACAATGCCATCACAGTTTGGCTGAGATTTCTGTGGTTAGCCTGTGATGTCACAAGTGAGGCTTATGACAGTGATGAAACTGTGATGCCACAGGGAGGCTGTGGTGTCACTATTGAGGCTGTCATGTGATCGTGAGTCTGAGATATCAGCGATGAGTCTGTGGTGTCATAGTGAGGCTAGGCAGGATGTCCTTGGTGTCACTGATGCTATGATTTCAGAGTTTAGCCTGTTATGTCACAGTGAGGCTGTGATATCACTATGAGGCTGTGACATCACAGAGAGGTCGTGAAGTTACTGTGGAAAATGTGATGTCAGTGGCAAGGATGATTTCAAAAGAATGTGAGGTCTGATTGAGGCTGTGATGTCACAGTGCAGTGTGAGGTCAGTGGTTAGACTGTGATTTCAGAAGTGAGACTGATGTAGATGAGGATGAGATGTCACATTGAGGATTTGACTTCAGAGGTGAACCTGTGATGTCATGATGAGGCTGTCATGAAACACTGAGGTTATAATGTCAGAGTTAAGGCTGTGATGTCACAATTGGGCAATGATTTCAGAGGTGATCCAGTGATGTTATAGTGAAGCCGTCATGACACAGTGAGGTTATAAACTCAGAGGTGAGGATGTGATATAACAGTGGGTCTGTGTTGTTACCAGTGATGCCATGATATCACAGGGAGCCTGTGATGTCAGTAGTTGAGACTATGACATCACAGTGAGGATGTGATTTCAGTCGTTAGGCTGTGATGTAACAGTAAGTCTGTGATGTCAGAAATGAGGCTAAAATGCTACAGTGAGGCTGTGATATCATTGTGAAGCTGTGATGTCACTGTGAGTTTGTGAGATCACAGAGAGGTTATAAGGTCACAGTGAGGCTGGGAGATCACTGTGGAAGATGTGATGTCAGTGGTTAGGCTAATTTCACCATGAAGCTATGATGTAACAGGTGAGTCTATGATGTAACAGGTTAGACTGTGAGATCACAGTGTGGCTGTGATATCTTGGGAAGATTGATGTCACAATGAGGCAGTGATGTAACATGTGAGGCTGTGGCGTCACTGTTTATGATATCAAGGCTGTCATTGTGGGCTGTCATGTCACTGAGAAGTGTCTATCTGTGGTGAAGCTTTGGTGTCATGGTAAGGCTAATTAGGATACCAGGGGTGAGGCTGTGATTTCACAATGTGGCTGTGAGCCACGATGGGCTGTGATGTCACAGTGAGGTTGTGTCACAGTGCAGTTGTGAGGTCAGTGGTTTGTCTGTGATTTAATAACTGAGACTGATGTGAGATATAAGACTGAGATGTCGCATTGTGCTGTATATAACTGGTGAGGCTGTGATTCCACAGTGAGGCTCTATTGACACAGTGTGACACACACTGTGACATCACAGTGAGGTTGTGATGGAAGTATGACTGTGCTTCCACAGGGAGACAATGTCATTGGTGAGGCTGTATTGTGACTTGTGAGGCTGCAATGTCACAGTGAGTTATTTGTCAATCTGAGGCTATGATATCACAGTGAGATTATGATTTATACATGAAGCTCTGTCAGTGATGCTTTAATGGCACGGTATGGCTGTGATGTCACAATGACGCTGTGATGTCACTGTGAGGTTTGTGTCATGAGGAAGTTGTGATGTCACAGTGAGATTGTGAAGGCATAGCAACGCTGTGGTGTCATAGGGAGGCTGTCCTGTTTCTGTGAGAACGTGAGGTCATTGGTGACGCTGGTTCCCGACTGAGACTGTGGTGTCATAAGGAGTTAGGGATTAGGGTCATTTTTCAGTGAGCCTGTATAGGTCAGTTGTGAGCCTGTGGTGCCTAGTGATGCTAGGAAGGATGTCAGTGATGAGGTTGTGATGTCTCATCGAGACTATTATTTCAGAGGTGAACCTGTGATGTCATAGTTATGTGACATGTCACAGTGAGCTATAACCTCAGAGGTGAGGCTATGATGTCACAGTGAGGCTGTGTTGTTACCAGTGATGCTGTTGATATCACAGTAGACTGTGATGTTAGGGGAGTGAGACTAGTACATTCAAGTGAGGATGTGATTTCAGGGTTAGGTTGTAATATCAAATGAGGCTGATTGGGTGATGAAATATAATATCACAGTGTATTCTGTGATTCACAGTGAGGCCATGTCAGAAGTTGTTGATGTGTCTCCTTCAGGCTATTATGTCAGTGGCAAGGCTGGTGTCACAGTGAGTTTTTGTTGTCACAGGAGGCTGTGATAGCACGTCAGGTTTGTAATGTTACAGTGAGGCTGTGAGGACGAAGTGTGGCTTGATTCACCAGTGATGTCTGATGACACATTGGTTGTGATGTCATTGCAGAGGTGTGGATGGCATACTGGGGCTGTGATTATTATGTTGAGGCTGATGTACAATGAGGCTTTGATGTCACTGGTGAAGATGAGATGTCACAATAAGGCTGGAATGTCAGTGAGTCTATGATGTCACTGTGGGCTATGATGTCAGTGGGTGAATGTATTACATGACAGTGACCCTGGTGAAGCTGTGATGTCAAAGGCTGGGTTGTCACTGGTGTGGCAGTGATGTCAGTGTTGTGACTAAGTCAGTGGTGACGCTGATGTCACAGGAAGGCTGTGCTGTCAGGGTGAAGGCCGTGATGTCACTGTGAGCTATGATGTCACTGTTAGGGTTTGTGTCATTGTGGGCTGCCATGTGCCCATGAGGTTATAATCACTCTGGTAGCTGTGATGTTGCGTAAGGCTATGATGTCAGTGGCAAGACTGATGTCACAATGAGGCTTGATGTAACAGGTTGTTCCTCTGTGTTCTGTGGACAGGTTGTGAACACACTGTAGGCTGCGATGTCTCAGTGAGGCACTGATATCAGAGCTGGTTTTGTGAGATGGCATGAGGTGGTGACATCAGGGGTGATGCTTGGATTTCACAATCAATTTAGACATCAGTGCTGAGGCTGTGCAGTCACACTGAGACTGTGATGTCATTGTGAGCTGGTGATTGTCACAATGGAGGCTTTCACCTCACAGTTAGATTGTGAGGGCAATGCAAGGATGATGTCTCAGTACTTTGTGATGTCACAGGGAGCTGTGATATCATTGTCAGGTTGTAATTTCACAGTGAAGCTGTGAGGACCAGTGTGGCTATAATGTCACTCTGATGACACAGTGATGTTGTGATGTCCTGGAGAGATTTTGATGGCACAGTGAGTATGTGATGTTAGTGGTGAGGCTGATGTCACAATGAGGCTGCAATGTTGGAATAAGGCTATAATGTCAGATGGGAAGATGTGATAGTGAGTCTATGATGTTACTGGTGAGACTATGATGTCAGTGGTGAATCTATTATGTGGCAGTGAACTACTGAGGCTGTGATGTCAAGGCTATGTGGTCACTGATGGGCAGTGATGTTAGTGTTCTGACTAATGTCTGTGGGCAAGGCTGATGTCACAGGTGAGATTGTGCTGTCATAAGAGGCCGTGATGACACACTGAGTCTGTGATGTCACTGTGAAGGTTGTATGTCACTGTGGTCTGTCATGTCACTGTGAGGTGATATCACTCTGAAACCTGTGGATGTCATAGTGAGGTTGTGATGTCAGTGGCAAGACTGATGTCACAATGAGGCTAGATGTAACAGGGGAGCCTGTGTTGTCAAGGGGTAGGCAGTGGAGGTCACTGTGAGCCTGTGATGTCGCAGTAAGGCTCTGATGTCCGGGCTGATTCTATGAGATGTCAGTGAGGCGGTGATTTCAGCAATCATGCTTGGATTTAACAGTGAGGTTAGGACATCAGTAGTGAGGCCCTGCAGTCACACTGAGGCTGTTATGTCAGAGGAAGGCTGTGATGTTACAGTGAGGTTGTGATATCAGTAGTGATAGATTATGACATCACAGTTCAGCAAGACTGATGCCACAATGAGGTTTATATAACAGGTGAGCCTGTGGTGCCAGTGAATAGGCTGTGAGGTCACTGTGAGGCTATGATATCACAGCGAGGCTATGATGTTAGAGTGGATTGATTATGTTACAGTGATGCTTGGATGGCACAAATGGCTGGTGATGTGACAATGAGTCGGTGAAGTTCTGTAGGTTGCGATATCACTGGAGATATTGGTGATGACACGGTGGTTCACTGAGAGGCTGTCATGTTTCTGTGAGTCTGTGAGGTCAATGGTGAGGCTGTGGTGCCTTAGTGAGGCTAGTTAGGATGTCAGTGATGAGGGTGTGATGTCGCAATGAGGCTATGATTTTAGGGGTTATCCTGTAATATCAAAGTGAGGCTGTAAAGAAATAGTGAGGCTATAACCTCAGAGTTGATGCTGTGTTGTAACACTTGGGCAATGATTTCAGAGGTGAGCTTGTGATGTAATGGTGAGTCTGTGATGCCACAGTGAGGCTGTGAATTCAGTGAAGTGAGACAATGAAATCACAGTGAGGATGTGATTTCAGTGGTTAGGCTGATATCAGAATGAGACTGATGTGAGTGATGACGATATGATGTCACAGTGAGGCTGGCATATCACTGGTAAGGCTGTGAGCAACCGTGATGCTTTGATGTCACCATGTGGCTGTGGTTTCACCATGAGCCCATGTTGTCACAGGGAGTGTTGATGTCATGGTGGAGGCTGTGAGTTCACAGTGAGATTGTGATGTCAGAAATGAGGTTATGATGTCAAATTGAGGCTGTGATATCACTGTGAGGCTGTGATGTCACAGTGTGGCTATGACATCACAGAGAGGTCATGCTGTCACAGTGAGGCTGTGAGGTCACTGTGGAAGATGTGCTGTCATTAGCAAGGCTGATTCCACAATGAGAATATAATGTAACAGGTGAGTCTAGCCTGTGACATCACAGTGAGTTTGTGAGGTCACTATGAGGCTGTGATATCTATGGGAAGATTGATGTCATAATGAGGCTGTGATGCCACAGTGTGGTTTTGATGTCACCATGAGGCTGTGATATAACAGTGTTGATGTGTTGACACATTGTGGCTGTGATGTCAAAGTGAGTTTGTGATTTCAATATTGAATGTGATTTCACAGGGAGACTATGTCATGGGTGAGGCTGTATTTTCACTGATGAAGCTCTAGTGTCACAGAGAGTTTATTGTGTCAAACTGAGGTTGTGATGTCACAGTGAGGCTATGATGGCAGATGTGAAACTTTATGTTACAGTGATGCTTTTGTGCATGTGATGTTATCATGAGGCTATAATATCAGGGGCAAGGCAGATGTCACAGTGAGTTTTTGATGTCCCAGTAAAGTGGTGATGTCACTGTCAAGTTGTAATGTCACAGTGAGGCTGTGATGTTACAATGAGACTCTGATGACACAGTGATGTTGTGATGTCAATGGAGTGGTTTGGATGGCACAGTGCTGTTAGTAGTTAGTGGTGAGGCTGATGTCACCATGAGGCTGTGATGTCACTGGTAAAGGTGTGATGTCACAATAAGCCTGGAATGTCAGTGGTGAGAAAGGTGTCATAGTGAGTGTATGCTGTCACGGTGAGGCTGTGATGTCAAAGACTGTGTTGTCACTGGTGTGGCACTGATGTCAGTGTTCTGACTAATGTCTGTGGCAATGCTGATGTCACACGTGAGACTTTGCTGTCACTGGTGAGTCTGTGATATCATAATGAGTCTGTGATGTCACTGTGAAGGTTGTATGTCACTGTGGGTTGTGATGGCACTGTGAAGTGATATCATTCTGGAAGCTATGATGTCATGGTGAGACTGTGATGTCAGTGGCAAGATTGATGCCACAATGAGGCTATGATGTAACACGTGAGCCTGTGGTGTCAGTGGGCAGGTTGTGAGATTCTGTGAGACTGTGATGTCCCAGTGAGGCAATGATGTCAGGGCTGATTCTGTGAGAAGTCATTGAGGCTGTAATATCAGGGGTGATGCTTGGATTTCACAGTGAGGTTAGGATGTCAGTGGTGAGGCTGTTCAGTCACACTGATGCTCTGATGTCAAAGGATAGGTTGTTGCCGGGTCCTCCAGCAGATAAAGTATGGGGTGCACTGATTCAGCCGGCTGCACCCTGGAGGTGAGCGAGATGGTGAGTGTCAGCAGTCCAGACCCCTCTCACCACCGGGGAAAGATACACTAGGTCAGGAGACCTTTCAAAGCAGGATCTCACTTTATTGTATCAGGCAGGCACTTGTATAGAGTTGGAGGAAGGCATGGAGGTATAGGGATGGGGCGAGGTGTAAAGGCCTATAAGGTGTCACCAAGGAAGCAGTAACTAGGCAGAGGCTATTTTTTTCCAGGAAGTGTTGAGTCACCCTGATGCGGAAGTTGCAGGACAGAGACAGGTCGCCAAATTTTAGTCAGGCTCAGGAAGTTCCACCAAGCCTCAGGTCCAGGCTCCATGAGGCCCAACATCTCCCCCTTTTGTTTCTGGGAAGAAAACAGAGGAACAGTTCTCAGGGGTGGAACACTCCCTGGAGAGGATATAGTCATAGCCCTTTTTCTGGGGCAAATATTTTAGATCCCTTGCTGGAACCCAAATGAGTCACTTTTTATCCTGAGGGAAAACACATCCAAATCCTCTTCCTGCAGTGAGGAGGGTGTCCAGTCCCCTCCAAGCCCCAGTTAGTGGTTCCCTCCATTTGACCCAAACAGAGTTATACGTAATGGAGGAGGACCAATGTTTCTGAAACGGAGGTAATTGGTGTTCTTTAGAAAAATTTAAAATATTTAGGGTAAATAGTGGTTTTTTTTTTAGTTGGTCATGGCGGGTAGGGATTAAGGGTTTGGAAAGGGGGTATTTGAAGGAAAGGCTGACAAGATTTATAGATTTAAACAATTTTTTAAAGATTTTTAATGGGCACTTGTGGGTATTTATGTTTAAGTTTTTTTTTAATTGATATGGGTTAACTGGAAGTGTGGAATTCTGTAGTTTTTGTGACTGTGTTGTATTTAGTTGTGGAGGTCGATTTGTTAGTTAGAGTATTTTTTTTTGAGAGAATGTTTGGTAAATTTTGATGGCCTTTGAGATGTTGGAGAAAAGTGGGGTTGGTTTTTTGTTTAAGTAGAGACTGGGCTTGGATTATTAGGGGAGATATAATTTAATATGAGTTTTAACCAAGTTAAGTCACAAACTAATAACATAGATGCTGTTAGAGAACAGATTAAATGACTTTTGTTTTGTATTTAATGTAAGGACGACAGTAAATAGTTTTTTGAATTGTGTTGAGTTTTTGATTTTATGAATAACTGACTTAATGAGCGATGGTGTCTCGCCCTGTTTATGAGGAAGGTAGACAACCATAGATGTTTTTAGGCATCTCTCGTTGGTAAATATAGTGAGAAATTTAGAATTAGATTGAGACAGAAAGATTTTGGGGGATTTTATTTTAGTTTAGTGAATGAATTTATTTACTTGTGGGGACCACAGTGACAATTAACTCTATCTATAACTTTTTTAGAGTTATAATAATTTGGTTATTATTTTTTGGAGCCAGGAAAAGTTTGCCAATTTGAAGTAAATGATAAGAGAATGGGGATTAGATCAAATAGTCAGGTGGAAACGTTTTTGTCTTTGATGATATAGTTAGTAATTTGGTTAGTTATAGAGTAAACTCTAGGAACCCCACCAATTGACAGGTGAATCTATTGAAGGGGCTCACTCTCTTGAGCCAATAGTGTAGTATATAATGTGGCTCTTCAAAAAACATAGAGGGAAATGGGTAGGTCAGAGTCAAATTTTTTTAAGGCTGAAGTATTTATGGTCTGTTGGATTTTAGGCAAAACCTGTTGGTGACGGGGGATAAGGGTCACTTGAGAGGAGAGGTTAAGGCCCTTAAAAGATTAAACAAGGGAGCCTTTTTTTTAAGTAGTGATGGGTATTTATGGCTTTATTTAGTTGATTTTTTAAGGACCTTTTGGAGTTGGGGTAAGGTGTAAGAATTTTGAATATGTAGTTGAGGTTTAGTAGGAGAAACAGTATTAAGAGATAATATAGAGTCTAGAATTTTAAAAGGAGGGACCGTTTGAAATTTTTTAGGAGTTATTTTAAAATTATTTATTTGTAAGATGGTTAGACATTAGTTAGTAATGTCCTGAAGACCGTGGGTGCACAGAGAGTCTAAAATAATATCATCCATATAAATATAAAAAAGAACATCAGAACGATTAATTAGGGAGGAAAAATATGTAACATATAGTAATGGCATATAGGGGGGCTATTAGCCATGTCTTGGGGCGGTACGATACACTTAAACCTTAGGTCTGGCCCACTAAAATTAGTGGAGGGGATAGAGAAAGTAAATTTTTTGTGTATGTCATCAGGGTGTAAGGGAATAGAGAAAAAGGAATCTTTGATGTCAATGATGGTTAGATAATGGGTCTTGGGAATGGCTGGGATCTACAGGAGTCCCCTCTGGGGGTTCTTAAAAGGCAATATCCTCTTATTTATTTATTTATTAGTCCATGTAGGAGTCTTTAGGAACCATTAAACTTTTTAATGACCAAGACGGGAGAGTTTTAGGGACTTGTTGAGGGTTGTACATGTCTTAAAGATAGTTGTTGTTTAGCCAGTATGTGGAGTTGTTGTAACTTAAAGGTAGGTAGAGTCCACTGTTCTACCCATATGGGGTTTTTAGGTGTTTATTGGATTTTAGGTACCTGAGGGTGAGCAGTGGCCTTTAGGATTGGGGGTGAACGGGGAGGGGTTGTCTAAATTTTTTAAAATAAGGATCGTCTCTATAGTTATGGTGGCTAGCTCTTTTTCTTTTGTGTGTGTGTGTGTGTGTTTTTGTGTTTTTTTATGACGTGGATTGTTTATCCACACCAAGTAGGGGATGGCCCGGCATCATTCCCCATGACGGGGGAACTTTTTTTTTTTTTTTTTTTATAATGGTGGTATGGTTAGCCCCTGTGTCAATGAGGAATTTAAAATTTTTTGTCAATCATTAAAGTCATTTTAGGTTTTAGGCCAGGGACTAAAGGCACAATCCAATGAGCCTTAATTGTCCCTTTTCCCTTATTTAACGGGGCTGGAGAAAGCCCCTGGAGGAGTTTAAAGGCTTGCCTTTAAGGTTGAATTTGGACTTACAATCCTTGGCCCAATGAAATCCCTTTTTGTACCGGGGACGGGGGGGGGGTGGTAAATTAGGCGATGTTGTTTGGGGTTTTTAGTCTAGTTGGGTCACTCTTTTTTAAAATGGCATTCCTTGTTGCACCCAAAACATGATCGCCCTTTGTCTCCAGAGGCCTGTTGAAGGGTACATACCAGGGCAGCCATATCCCTCTGGCAGGTGTTTTATAACACAGAGGCCATGGCCCTGGCCTGATGTGAGGTATACCCCACATCTTTAGTAACTATAATCTACCTACTTATGGAATTTTTTTTAGTCTAGCATAGGCCAGCTTATGATTGTTATTTATGTCTTTTCAGACGAGCATTTTGATAAATTGTTTATGCAAGGTCCAGGGGGAAACATTTTGTGTATTTTTTTAACCCTTTTTATGAAGGTGGGTAGATCCTCGTGTGGCTTTTGTGTGATTCTTGTAATGGGGAGCTCAATTGGTCCTTCCTCTAGCTTCTTCTATGTAGCCAATCTTAGGGCCTGCACCTGATCCTGGTAAGGAACGGGAATAGCAGCCTGTTGGAGGCCTGTGGAATACTGATCACTAGAGCCGGAGAGCATCCCACAAGTAATCAGAATGGGGGTTGGGCAGCCTGATTTTTTTCAGTCTGAGGGCGCCATTTATCATGAAAGAAAGCTTCCCATTTTATAGACATGGTGCCAGGAAGGATGGCTAAGTTGTTTTAATCCTGAGTAGTACAGTGTAGGTGAGCCAGGCCCTGGAGAATAGTCTCTGACCAAGGAGAGTTGGGGCCATCCTCCGAGACAGCCTTTTTAATATCTTTTAAGTCATGAGCCTCTCGCAGATACCAGGCAACAGGGTGGTTGCCACCCAGGTTGATAATAACAGGAACGAGCTCAGCTGCTTGGCGTTCGGAGGGAGGTGGATAGAGGGGTGGAAAAAAGCATTAGTTGAGAGAGGAATGGAAGTATCTGAAGGAGGTGGACCCTTGGAGGGCCAGGGGCCACTTCTGAAAGGGTCTAGGGAGGGGTAAAGAGAGTCAGATCGGCAGGGAGAACTCAGGCTAGATTTTAGTTTTGATTTTGTTTTCTTTTTGTCTTTGTTTTCACTATAGGTTTGAGCTTCTTTTTTTTTTTCTCAGGGGTCTGGGTGGAAAATAGCCCTTTAAAGCAGAAAGAATCGGAAGGGCACCCAAAGGAGGGACCTCCCTTTTCTCTATTTGAGCTCTCTTAATCAAATTTTCTACTCGATCCCATGTGTCTCAGGTAGCCACAGAGCAATCTTAAGCAAACAGCCCCATGTTTGAAGGGCCTGACTATCAGTGAGATTAATGCCCCTACTTTTTAACAGAACTTTTAAGGATTCTAAGGCTGGGTTTGGTTTGGACGAAGACTGTCCCATAATGTATGAGGGTACACTCACCTGCAGTCTTGTTGGCCCATCAGCATTCTTCTGTGGAGCGAATTCCACACATGGGGCACCAGTCTGCTGGATCTTCTGGCAGATAACATGTGGGGTGTGCTGATCCAGTCAGCCATCACATCCAGCAGTGATGTCAGTGTTCTGACCAATGTCAGTGATAATACTGATGTCATAGTTGAGGCTGTGCTGTCAGTGGTGTGTCTGTGATTTCACTGCAGGGCTGTGTTGGCACAGTGAGGCTGTGATGAAACAGTAAGACTATAAAGTCAGAGCCTTGAGGCTGTGAGGTCACTGTATGGCTGTGGTGTCACTGTGAGCCCATGATGTCACAAGGATTTGGTGATGTTACAATGGAGGCTGTGAGGTGACAGTGAGACTGTGATGTCAGTGGCAAGGCTGATGTCCCAGTGAGGCTAAGATGTCAGTGGTGATGCTGTGATGTCACATTGAGGCTGTAATGTCAAAGTGAGGCTATTTCAGTGGTGTGTATGTGATGTCACTATGAGGCTATTATGTCAGTGGCAAAGCTGATGATACAGTGCATTTGTGATGTCACGGTGAGGCTCTGATGTTACCATCAGGTTGTCATATCACAGCCAAGCTGTGAGGACACAGTGTGGCTTTGATGTCGCGGTGAGGCTCTGATGACACAGTGATGTTGTGATGTCAGTAGAGTGGTTTTGATGGCACAGTGTGGCTGTGATTTTAGTGGTGTTGCTGATGTCACAATGAGGCTGTGATGTCACTGGTGACAGAGTGATGTCACAATAAGGCTGGAATGTCAGCGGTGAGAAAGAAGTGATAATAAGTTTACAATGTCACTGTTAAGGCTATGATATCAGTGGTGAACCTATTACTTGACAGTGACACTGGTGATTCTGTGATGTCAAAAGTTGTGTTGTCACTGGTGTAGCAATGATGTCATTGTTCTGACTAATGTCTGTGGCTATGCTGATGTCACAGGCTATGCAATTCTTCCATCATTTCTGCCATTGCCACTGCTCCACACTCCTCCCAGGAGTGGCCCAGACCCATGGCAGGAGATTTCCGCTTTACTAACATTTTCTGTTGTCTTTCTATTTCTTCTCTCTGTGAATTTATCCTTTCCTGTGGTTTCATAAGGTCTTGGAAAGCAACTAGTCACTTTCTCAGTGGTGGATCCTTTAAGGCTTGGTATGATGCAGAGAAGGATGGGAACAAAGGGGGTGGGAAGCATACAACCTTTTTGAACTTCCCTCTTACAGGCTAGGAAGAGCACTCCCATCCAAATCTGTGGGTCCCAAAATCCAAGGAGCTAAATTAAAGCTTCCTCCCAAAAATCTTCTAAGTCCTTTGGTTTCACTTTGATCCTATGTAAGTCTAGTAAAGCCTTAATGGCAGTCAGCTGGGGGGCCTTCTGATGGGGCAGTAAATTACCCTTTATGGAGAGGAAAAGTTCCCTAATGGAGCAGAGATGACAAGGCGAGAGAGCACAGAAAATAAAAAGCAATGACTAGAATGAAGGTGAAAGTGAAAACAACCCCTAAATGGGTAACCAATGTCCAAGGAGAGATGTAGTGCAGAACATATGCAGAGGTGTTTTGGATCTAAGTATCCTGTCCTTAGTGAGGGACTTCAGGGTTCTTTACTTCCCTGGGCCATATGCCCCCAGGTCAAGATTGACAGACTGATAGTTCTTTCTCAATTCCGTGGGTGGTAGTGCATGGCTGTTCTTAGTTGGTGGAGTGATTTTTCTGGTTAATTCCGATAACAAACAAGAATCTGTTGTTCCAACATGGGGTGGTGCCACCTTTGGCATAGAAGAGACACCCACTCCGGTAAAGTTTGGTGAGTGGTCCCTTTGGTTTTGTGTTCCTGTGCTTATGGTGCCTGAAGGTGAGCAGGTGGCCCCCTCCTCTTCCTCTTTCTTTGTTTGTCCATAATTGTGCTCTTAAGGTTAGTAACGCATAACCATCATAATGCGTAATGCATGACCACTATGTGGCGAACCTGTTACATGACAGTGACACTGGTACAGCTGTGATGTCAAAGGCTGTGTTGTCACTGGTGTGGTAGTGATGTCAGTGTTCTGACTAATGTCAAAAGAGATGCTGATGTCATAGTGAGGCTTGCATGTCACTATGAGACTTTGGTGACTCCGTGTTTCTTTGTTGACACTGTGAGACCATGATGTCACAGGGAGTTGATGATGTCATAGTGGAGGCAGTGAGGTCACAGTGAGACTGTGATGTTAGTGAGAAGGATGATATCACAGGGAGGCTATCATGTTAGTGGTAATGCTTTGAAGTCACACTGAGTCTGTGATGTCACAGTGAGGCTGTGTCAGAGGTGTGTATGTGGTGTAACCATGAGCTTATCATGTCAGTGGCAAGGTTGATGTCACAGAGATTTTGTGATATCACTGCAAGGCTGTGATGTCACTGTCATGTTGTAATGTCACAGCGAGGCTGTGAGGACACAGTGTGGCTATGATGTCACAGTGAGGCTCTGATGACACAGTGATGTTGTGACATCCCTGGAGAGGTTTGGATAGCAGAGTGAGGCTGTGATGTTTGTGGTGAGGCTGATGTCACCATGAGGCTGTGATGTCACTGGTGAAATTGGGATATCACAATAAAGCTGGAATATCAGAGGTGAGAGAGATGAGATAGTGAGATGACACTGGCGAGGCTAATATGTTAGTGGTAAACATATTACATAACAGTGACACTGATGAGGCTCTGATGTCAAAGGCTGTCTCTTATGTGGCAGTGATGTCAGTGTTCTGACTAATGTCAGTGGTGATGCTGATGTCACAGTTGATGTTGTGCTGTCACTGGTGAGGTCGTGATGTCACACTGAGGCTGTGATGTCACTGTGAAGATTGTATATCACGGTGGGCTGTCATGTCCCCATGAGGAGATATCACTCTGGAAGCTGTGATGTCACCATAAGGCTGTGCTGTCAGTGGAAGACTGTTGTCACAATGAGGCTATGATATAACAGGTTTTCCTGTGGTGTCAGTGGGCAGGTTGTGAGGTCACTGCGAGGCATTGATGTTGCAGTGAGGCTCTGATGTCAGGGCTGATTCTATGAGATACCAGCAAGTCTGTGACATCAGGAGTGATGCTTGGATTTCACAGTATGGTTAGGACATCAGTGGTGAGTCTGTGTAGTCACATCGAGGCTGTGATATCAGTGGTGATAGACAATCACATCACAGTTCAGCTGAGATTTCAGTGGTTAGGCTGTGATGTCAGAAGTGAGGCCGATGTCAGTGATGAGATATCACAGTGAGGCTGGGATGTTACTGGTGAGGCTGTGATGCCCCAGAGAGGCTGTTGTGTCATTGTTGAGGCTGTCATGTGACCATGATCCTATGGTTGTTTGTGGTGTCAGTGATGCTATGATTTCAGAGATTAGCCTGTTATGTCACAGTGAGGCTGTGATGTCAGAGGTGAGGCTTTGATGTTACAGCGAGTCTGTGATGTTAGAAATCAGGCTATAATTCTACAGAGAGGCTGTGATATCACTATGAGGCTGTGACATCACAGAGAGGTTGTGATGTCACAGTGAGGCTGTGAGGTCACTGTGAAAGATGTGATGCTGGTAGCAAGGCTGATTTCACTATAAGGCTGTGATGTAGCAGATGAGTTTATGATGTAAGAGGTTAGACTTTGTGGACACAGTGAGGCTGTGAGGTCACTGTGAGACTGTGATATCTGTGGAAAGATTCATGTCACAATGAGGCAGTGATGTAACATGTGAAGTTGTGTTGTCACTGTGTATGACGTCAAAGGCTATGATGTCACTACTGTGGCTGTCATATCACTGTAAGCCTGTGCTATGTTTGGTGAGGCTGTGGTGTCATGGGAAGGATAGGTAGGATATCAGTGGTGCAGCTGTGATGTCACAGTGTGGCAGCATGTCATAGTGTGGCTCTAATGTCACCATGAGGCTGTGATGTTAGTGGCAAGACTGATGTCACAATGAGGCTATGATATAACAGTTGAGCCTGTGTTGTGGTGTCAGTTTGCAGGTTGTGAGGTTACTGTGAGGCTGTGATGTCAAAGTGAGGCTCTTATATCAGGGATGATTCTATGAGATGTCAGTGAGGCTGTGATGTCAGGGGTGATGCTTTGATTTCCCAGTGAGGTTAGGATCCAAATGGTGAGGCTGTGCAGTCATACTGAGGCTGTGATGTCAAAGGAGAGGCTGTGATGTCACTGTGAGGCTGTGATCTTACCGTGAGGTTGTGACATCACAGTTTGGCTGTGATTTCAGTGGTTTGGGTGTGTTGCAGTTCACCTGAATGGTTGCTGATAAATGATCATCACATTTCTTAAGGGAACAAGGAGTTTACTTTCTTTTTTTTTAACATTTTTATTATTATTTCCGCTCATACAAACTTAGTAGGTACACCGGTTCCCTCCCTCCCTACTCTTCCCCCCGAACCACCTGCTCCCCCTCCCCTCACTCCTCCCTCCCCATCCCCCAGTGCCTCTCCTCCCAATCCCCGGAGAATTCTTTAATGTGCATGCCTGACTCTCCTCTTCGATGACATACAAGGATCCAGTGGCATTTCCCTGAACCCTTTCCTGTATTCCCCTTAAGCATAGGAACACTACTGTGGCTGTCAATACCTTGCCTCTAAGTACCTTGGTGCCTTTAGCAAATGCTAGACTTTGAGGGGTCAATAGTGTGTTGGACGTTGTGCAGGGCATGCAAAGTCCAATTATGATTGCTTCGGCCCTAACTTCTGTGGAGTATCTTGCATATCATTGCTCCTCCCATCCTTGTTGCTCTTAAAATCTTACCGCCCCCTCTTCCGCAAATTTCCTGAGCTTCAGGATGGGGAGAAATTAGGCTGGCCTAGTTGTAGGTGGTTGATATAGAGTCTCTGAAGTTCTGGATTATGGTTTGTTGATTTTCTTTTGCAGTTTTGCTGCTCCTGCAATGCCTTTCACTCCATCCTGATGGGCATTGTATGTCACACCCTGGTCAGAGACAAAAAGCTGTTAAACTAGAATCTTGTTATAAGAGCACATTCAAAGTTAGATATAATAAAAGGAAACCACAGTGAGGGAGGGGTCAATCCCTCATTTGCAAAATGGTTACTTTTTTTTGCCAGACTATATGCCCTCCCCTTCTGGTAAGATCATACCCCCTCAGTTGTAAATGATCAGGAACGAAAGTCTGTGAACAAAATCAGATGTCTCATTATTTACATGGAGTCTTGATGGAGGCCTATTTTCTCTGCTATAACATGGTCCCCTCTATCCTTGTATCTGATGTGGTCCTCCTACCCCATCCCTCCTGTTCATAATCCTTGAAATTACTGTAGGTATTACAGAGATTTATCATTGAGTGTCTCTAGGTGGGCTGGCTGGGTTTAGTACTAGGAGCCACCTATTAGGGAGTACATACAGCGCTTAATTTTCTGGGTCTGGGATACTTCACTTAATATAATTGTTTCTAATGACATCCATTTCCCAGCAAATTCCAGTAATTCATCATTTTTGATCGCCGAGTAGTACTCCATTGTGTAGATGTACCACAGTTTCCTTAACCACTCATCAACTGTTGGACATTTGGGTTGATTCCATGATTTTGCTATTGTAAACAGTGCTGCTATGAACATGGTCGTGCTTGTGCTATCAAGGTGAATTTTTGCAGTATGGGGAGTTATTCCCAGAAGTGGAATAGCAGGGTCATAAGGCATTTCAATCTTTAATTTCTTTAAGAATCTCCAGACGGCTCGCCAGAGTGGTTGTATGAGCCTGCATTACCACCAGCAATGTAGGAGAGTTTCCCTCTCTCCACATCCTCTCCAGCATTTGTTGTTGTTTGTATTGTGGATTTTTGCAACCCTGACCAGGGTGAGATGATATCTCAGGGAAGTTTTGATTTGCATTTCCCTGATGGCTAAGGAAGTGGAGCATTTTTTAAGGTATCTGTTAGACATTTTAATTTCATGCCTGGTAAAGTTTCCTTTAAGTTCCAGGGCCCATTATTTAATTGGGTCATTAATTTCCTTGGTGTTTAGTTTTCTAAGTTCCTTGTGCACTCTGGATAGTAGAGGTCTATCAGATATGTGGTTAGTGAAGATTTTCTCCCATTCTGTGGGTTGCCTTTGAGCTCGTGTAACAATCTCTTTATCTGAACAGAAGCTCTTTAATTTCACAAGATCCCAACTGTTGAGAGTTGGTAGTAGTGACTGTGCCATTGGATGTCCTTTTAGGAACTGTTGGCCTAGCCCAATCAGCTCGAGGGAGTTCCCTATCCTTTCAACTATGATTACTATAGTCTCTGGCCTGATATCAAGGTCCTTGATCCATTTGGAATTAAGTCTTGTACATGGTGACAAGTACGGGTCCAGTTTTAATCTTCTGCATGTGGAGATCCAGATTTGTCAGCACCATTTGTTGAAGATACTGTTCTTTTTCCATTGGATTTTTTGGGCCCCTTTTTCAAAGACCAAATGGCTGTAATTTTGTGGGCTTATATCTGGGTCTTCAACCCTTATCCGTTGATCTGTGTGTCTATTTTGGAGCCAGTACCAAGCTGTTTTTATAACTGTGGATTTTTAGTACAGACTAAGGTTTAGTATGGTGATACCTCCAGCAGTGTTTTGTTACTCAGGATTGTCTTTTCTATCCTGGGTTTTTGTGCCTCCATATGAATTTTAAGATTGTTTGGTCAACTTCTTTAAAGAATTGCTTTGGGATTTTAATTGGTATAGGATTGAATTTGTATATTGCCATTGGTAGGATGGTCATTTTTATGATACTGATTCTGCCTATCCAGGAACATGGGAGGTCTTTCCACCTTCTGGTGTCTTCTGCAATTTCTTTCTTTAGGGTTTTAAAGTTTTCATTGTAAAGGTCTTTTACCTCCTTAGTTAGGTTTATACCAAGTTATTTCATTTTTTTAGGGGTTATAGTAAATGAGATTGTTTCTCTCAGGGCTTTTTCACTTCTTTCATTCTGGGCATATAGGAAGGCCACTGAATTTTGTACATTTATTTTGTATCCTGCCACCCTGCTGAACTCCTCAATTATTTCCAGGAGCTTCCTGGTGGAGTTTTTGGGATCACTCAGATATAAGATCATGTCATCTGCAAATAGGGATAGCTTGACTTCTTCCTTGCCAATTTAAACCCCTCTTATGTCCCTTTCTTGTCTTATGGCTTCAGCTAAGACTTCAAGTACAATATTGAATAGAAGTGGTAAGAGTGGACAGCCTTGTCTAGTTCCTGATCGAAGTGGGATTGCTTCCAATTTTCCCCCATTGAGCATAATCCCTGCTGTGGGCTTGTTGTATACAGCTTTTATTATATTGATAAAGGTTCCTTCCACTCCTACTGTCTGTAGCGTTTTGATCATACAAGGCTGTTGGATCTTGTCAAAGGCTTTTTCTGCATCTATCGAGAGTATCATGTGGTCTTGGACTTTGACTGGTTTCTATGATGAATTACATTTATTGATTTGCGTATGTTGAGCCAACCTTGTGTGCCAGGGATGAAGCCTACTTGGTCCCCGTGAATGTACTTTTTGATTTGCTAAGACTTTGTTGACAGTCTTTGCATCTGTGTTCATCAGAGAGATTGGCCTAGTTTTAGTTTTCTCCCCCCCAATTCCCAGAGAGTCCTTTATTGTGTGCGCCTAACTCTCCACTGGGTCCTCCTCTCCGATGACATATAAGGACCCAGTGGCATTTCCATAAGCCCTTTCTCTGTTCCCCTTAGCATAAGATCACTACTATGGCTGTCAATCCCTTGCCTCCAGGGGTCTCGGTGCCCTTAACAGATGCTAGACTTTATGAGGGCAACAGTGCGCTGGACATTGCGCAGGGCATGCAAAGTCCCATTATGATTGCTTTGGCCCCAACTATTGTTGAGAATCTTGCAAATCGTTGCTCCTCCCATCCTTTTGCTCTTACAATCTTACCGCCCCCTCTTCCGCAAATGTCCCTGAGCTCCAGGATGGGGAGAGATTAGGCTGTCCTAGTTCTATGTGATTGATATAGAGTCTCTGAAGTTCTGGATTGTGGTTTGTTGATTTTCTTTTGCAGTTTTGCTGCTCCTGCAATTCCCTTCACTCCATTCTGCTGGGCACTGTAGAGTTTCTTTTTAAGTAAATCTTCATTAGGTTTTGGGATTAAAACGATATTAGCTTCATAGAAGGAATTTGGTAGTGTTCCTTCCTTTGCTATTTGATGGAACAGTTTAAAGAGTATTGGTGTTATTAACTCCTTAAATGTCTGGTAGAACTCTGTGCTGAATCCATCTGGTCCAGGACATTTTTTGGTGGGAAGATTCGAGGTTACTTCCTCAATTTCCTCATGTGTTATAGGACTATTTAAATAATTCACAACTTTCTGATTCAATTTAGGTAAGTTGTGTTTATTTAGAAATTCATTCATCTCTTTTGTGATGTCAAAATTCACAGAGTATAAATTTTTGAAATATGATGTTATAATTCTCTGGATTTCTTGGGTATCAGTGGTGATAACTCCATGTTCATTTCTAATTTTCTTAATTTGTGTTTTCTCTCTCTTGCTTTTAGATAATTTATCTAGGGGTGTATCAATCTTATTGATTTTTTCAAGAACCATCTTTTTGACTGGTTGATTTTGTCTATCGTTTTCCTAATCTCGATTTCAGATATTTTCCCCCTTATTTTGCTAATCTCCTCTCTTCTACTACTTTTGGGATCAGATTGCTCTAGTTTCTCTAAAGCTTTAAGCTGCATTGTTAAGATATTTATTTCTGATGTTTCCATTTTTTGATGTAGGCATTAAGAGCTATGAATTTACCTCTTAGGACAGTTTTCATTGTGTCCCAGATATTTTGGTAGGTTGTATTTTCATTATTGTTCGCTTGCAGGAAATCTTGAATTTCCTTTTTAATTTCTTCCTGAATCCAATTCTCATTCAGCCTCATAGTGTTAAGTTTCCAGGAGTTAGTGTATTTTCTGTCGTTTGTTGTGTTGTGGATGTCCAGCTTTAGGCCGTGGTGATCTGATAGGGCAAAGGTAAGAATTTCAACTTTCCTGTATATGTGTAGATTCTTTTTGTGGCCCAATATGTGGTCTATTTTGGAGAACGTTCCATGTGCTGCTGAGAAAAATGTGTATTTTTTGGTGCCTGGATGAAAAGTTCGATAGAGATCTGTAAGGTCCATTTCTTTAAGTGTTTGATTCAGTTCCAAAGTGTCTCTGTTAAGCTTTTGACCTGTTGATCTATCCCATGTTGAGAGGGCGGTGTTGAAGTCCCCAAGAATTATTGTTTGGGGGTTGATTTCTTGCATTAGATGCTGTAGGGTTTTCTTAATCAATGTGAAGGGGCCCGTATTGGGTGCATATATGTTCAGTATTGTGAAGTATTTCTGGTGAATTGTACCTGTGACTAAAATGTAGTATCCAGCTGTGTCTCTTATGATTTTGTTTGGTTTGAAGTCCACTTTGTCTGAAAGCTTAATTGCTACCCCTGCCTGTTTCCTGGTTCCATTACCTTGCAAAATTTTGAACCTGCCTTTCATTTTTAGGATGTGCCTATCTTTTGTGGTGAGATGAGTTTCCTGAAGGCAGCAGATTGTTGGATTTTGGTTTTTAATCCAAGTTTGTAATCTGTGTCTCTTAATCGGTGAGTTAATACCATTGACATTTAATGTTATAATGGAGAAATTCTTTTTAATTCTGGACATTTTTTATGTTCAGTGGATTTTGTAAGCGTATTGTTTGATATTTATGTTTTGGTGGTATTATACTTTCCTTCTGTCCTCCTGGATACGCTTATTCTTTTCTTCAAGCTTGAGTATCATTTCTAGCATTTTTTGAAGCCTGGTTTGGTAGACATGTATCCCTTCATGTCTTTGTGCTGGAAAATTTTTCTTTCTCCCTCGATCATGACAGATAGTTTTGCTGGGTATATCAGTCTGGGTTGGCATTTTTGCTCATTTAATACTTGAAGTACGTCTCTCCAAGCTGTTCTTGCTTTTACTGTTTCCATTGAGTAGTCATTTGTTATTTTAATAGGTTTACCTTTAAAAGTGACTTGCTTTTATTCTCTTGAAGCTCTCAGCACCTTTTCTTTGTCTTGAATGTGGAGTGTTTTGATGATTATTTGCCATGGCGATTTTCTATTTTGGTCATATCTGATTGGAGTGTGAAATGCCTCTTGTATTTGGATGGGCCTCTCATTCTTTAGTTGTGGGAAGTTTTTATTCATGATGATTTGTAAAATTTCCTCAGGTGTGGTATTTTGAGATTCTTGCTCTGGTATTCCATGAATGCGCATGTTAGGTTTCTTCAGGGTGTCCCATATCTATTGAATGGTCCTTTCAAGTATCTTTTTGGCTTTTACAATCTCTTCCATTGAGCTGATTAATTCTCCCATTTTGTCTTCAAGATCTGAAATTCTTTTTTCTGCTTCATTTGTTCTGCTGATAAGACTCTCTGTTGAGCTTTGGGTTGAAGATAACTTGTCTTTTAGTTCAATTTTAAACTCTGCCTGAGACTCTTTTAACTGCTCTATGCCTATTTTTGTTTCTTGAACTGTTTTTCTCAACTCCTCCAATTGCCTGTTGTGTTCCTGTTCAAAGTGGTTGATTTGGTTGTTTAACTCTTCTCGGATTTCCTCTTTCATAGTATTAATCATGGTAATGATCATACTCTGAAAGTAGTTATGTTGGTTCTGGCTTTCTTGGCTATTTTCTGTCAATTTGTTTTGATCGGAATCCATCATTATGGGGTTAATTCTTTCGGTGGGAGATTGGTCTTCTTGGGTTTTGTTTCTCATGGGCCTGTACTTTGACTTGGGCATTGTTGCTTTGTTTCTTATGACCTTTCAGTTTCTGTGTTTTTTTGACTGAACTGATTTAGTTGGTATTATTACCCTTGCCAGTTATTACTAGTGCTTTCCTTGGATTGGGTATGTTTGTCTATTGTTATTGTAATTTCCTAGATGAGGCTATTAGGCTGTTAGTACATCAGTTAAGTCAGGTTGAGTAGACAAGGGGTGAATATTAGTATGGTAGTGCACTTTTGTGATTTAGTATCTTGGTGTTATGTGAGGGTGAGTGGTGTACTCCCTGGAGTTGTATATGTTTTGGGGGTGGCTGTATGGAGGAGTTGATCTACAGCAATTGATACTAGAAAGGATCAGTAAGGTGAAAAGAAAGGAGGTTTACTTGTCTTTGGGCTGCATGTGAAGAATCTCTCCCATGTGATAGGATGATTGTAGAGGATTCCAGATGTATGACCCTTGTCCCTTAGAGTTTTGCTTGAGTTTCCTTTGGACACTATTGAATTTTGAGTAGCATTGTGTCTTCACTGGACCATGTGCATAGGTCCCGGGTGGGCCGGAGAGCCAGAGGATCTGATGTTGATGGCAGAATTCTTCATCCGGGACCTGGGACTTGGCTTAGGGCCACCCAAGCTCTAGGGATGGAGGAATGTGAGCAAGTCCTATGTGGTGGAGGCGCAGGCCATAGGAAGAAAGGGGCAGTGGTCCAGGGCGGGGCCCACGCAAAGCCGGAGGCCACCTGGGTGCTTCTGGGAGACGGGGGCACAGTCTGTGGGGCTGGGCGGACTGGAATCACCTGGGACCTGGGACCTGGAGGGCAGGCGGGGCACGGGGTGGGAGGAGGCAATGGGCTGGGGTCTGGGGCGGGGCCCAGGCAAAGCTGGAGGCTGCCTGGGTGCCGCTGGGAGATGGGGGCACTGGCTGGGGGGCTGGGCATACTGGACTCACCTGGGACCTGGGACCTGGTGGCACGGGGCGGGACAAGTTAAGTACTTTAAAACAAATAAAACATTAAAACAGGAAGATCTTGATACAATAGGAAACATTTAAATTAAGATCAAAGTCCAGCAAATTCCCACATCCTGTACTTCAATGTCCATCTTCTGTTGCTCATCATGTATCATGGTGGCTCAAAAATTTCAGGAAATCCCAGTCCCTGCTTGCAGTTCAAAACTGTAAAAACAGAGTTCCTTTGAACCAAGCTGAATCTCCACTTGCAGCAGTCCTCAGCAGACATCCCATGGGTCTGGCATTTCCAACACTCTGGGTTTGCCTCTGCAGCTACAAGCTTCACCTTTTCTTGTAGGACTCTCAGTGCCAAGCTTTTGTTGCTTTCCATGAACCCCTCAAATCATTCACCCAAACCAGTACAAGCTGGGGTACACTGCCAGACTCCAAAGCGAGTTTGAAATGTAGCTTAGTCCATGTGAGCCAAAGCTATACCAAGTTTCATGGGCTGATGCTGGAAAAACCTCTCTTAGGCAGCTAAACATCCAAATGGCAAGAAATAGCTTTAACTTGGGCTTTTAGCCCCTGAAAGAATTTGAGTTTCAAACCATGAACTTGCCATACAGTGGTTTTCACGTCTTCCACTGTCCCAGTGCAAGTTACTAGGTTTTCCTTCACTGGTACTCATTTCTCCAATAACAGCAGATATTCTGCTGCCTACCCTTTGTACATCCAAACCTTTAAGACTGCCAACCCAGCTCTCCTCTGTCTAGCAAACCAATCCATCATCTCTAAATTCAGCTTTACCAAAGTCCTTGTTCCCCTCATCACAATTTGGATCTAATCTCTTTCAATAATTGGCCCACTAAACTCTGAAGAATGGTATTTGTAAATCCACAAAGTGAAAATTCTCAAGCATTTCCAACATTGTTTAGCATTCAAAAGCCATAAAATCCACAGCAACAACCCACTCTCTAGGTACCAAATTCTGTTGCAGTTCACCTACATGGTTGCTGATAAATGACTATCACACAGCTTAAGGGAACAAAGAGTTTACTTTTTTACAACCGTCAATTTACAGTTCTCAGTCCAACTTGATGGGAAAGAATGAACCAAAACCAGGGCCAAGGGAACTGGCCACATCATCACCACATAATGGCTGAGAGCTGGACAATCCTTACTTGCCAGACTAGCATGTCTGGCCAAGTGAACAGAAGGATGCCAACTCTCTCAACCAGCTCTCTGTGATTTATCCAGGGCCTAAACCCACCCACCATGGGCTGGGTCTTCCCCATCAGCTAAATGATGTCCTTCAGGTTTGCTCTGGGCTTAATACAACCATCAATGCTCTACAATTGTGCCCAGAGCCCAAACCCTCAACAGTCAAGTTGACACCTGTGGTTAAATATGACTACAGGTATATTCAAGAATTATGAGATATGTTGAAGAATCCAATCATGTGAGTTCTTGGAATCCCAGGACAAGAAACCCAAAATGACACATTGGAGATTTCTAACACTATCATTAATGAAAAATTTCCATATCTAAGGAAAGATATCCCCACTCAAGTACAAGAGGTATATGACACACCAAACAGATACGGCCATTTTAGAAACCACCATGGAAAATAATAATCAAAACACACAGATACAGACAAAGAGAAAATTTAGATTTTCAAGAGGAAAAAAGTCATATTTAAAAGTAAGCCACTAAAATAACAGCTGATTTTAAATGGAAGCAGTGAAAGCCAGAAGAGCTTATATCATAAATGAACACAAATGCCAACCAGGATTATATTCTACCAAAGTCATGATCAAATATGAAAGAAAAATTTTCAATCATAAGGACAGTTGAAGGCTTACAAGACCATCAAACCAGGCCACAAAAGATGTTAGAAAAGAAACATTCAAAGAAAAGAACAAAAATATCCAAGAGGACAGAAGGGAAATACAATATGAACACAAGTCCCAAGTGAAAAAATGCAAATATAAAACCCATAAAAACACAAAAATGATAGGAATGAACAAACATTTCTCAATTTTAACTGTAATTGTCAATGAATCAACCAACAATCAAAAGACATGGTTTACACACATGGATTAAAATCACAACCCATCAATCTGTTGCCTTCAGGAAACACATCCCCCCATGAAAGATAGGCACAGTCTCAGAATAAAAGGCTGGTAAATGTACGTCAAGCTAACAGAGAAAGGAAATAAGCGGGAGTAGCAATTGTGCTATTTGACAAAGTGGACGTCAAAGCAAATGAAATCCTAAGAGACACAGAAGGATACTACATATTAGCCAAAGGAACCATCAGAAAGACTTCACAAACTGAACTATACAACACAGTATAGGCTCAGCCACATTTACTGAATAAACACTACAATATCTAAAACAACAAATCAACCTAAAACCGATAATAGTGGGATTTCAACACTCCAGTTTTACTTGGATAGGTCAACAGGCCAAAAACGAACTGATACAAACTGGAGATGAACCAAGATGTAATCCACATGGACCTGGCTGACCTCTACTGAACCTTCCATCCCAGAACCAAGGAAAACGCATTGCTTTCAGCAGTCCATGGAACTATCTGCTAAATAGCATACATATTGGGACACAAAGCAAGATACCACATATATCGAAAGTTGAAATCATATCCTGATCTTATAAGATCACCATGAAATAAAGGGACATCCACAAATGCCAGAAAATACCATGCTACTGAACAAGGATAGGTACAGTTAGAAGTCAAAAGGGAAATTTCTAGAAGTGAACAATAATGAAACAACAACAAATCTCTGAGAAAAATGAAGGCGTCCTAAGAGTAATTTATAGCATTCAATGCCTATATAAAAAAAGGGAAACTTCACAAGAAAATAACAATGCAAATTAAAGCTTTAGAGACACAAGAGCAGTCCAATCCCAAGGCAGTAGAGAAGAGGAGATTAGCAAAATCAGGAGAGAAGTATCTGAAATTGAGATAAGGAAAATGATACAAAGAATCAACCAGACAATGAGCTGGTTCTTTAAAAAATCAACAAGATTGATAAACCCTTAGACAAAATTAACCAAAACCAAAAAAGAGAAAACCCAAATTAATAAAATTAGATATGAAAATGGAGTTCCTATAACTGACCAAGAAAATTCAGAGAACTATAAGGTCATAGTTCAAAAACTTATACACACACAAATATTGAGAATCAGAAAGAAATGCATGAATTTCTAAGTATCTAAATTGAATCAGATGAATTGAATTATTTATATAGTCATATAAGTGATAAAATTAAAAAGGTAATTACAAACTTTACAAAAAAAGTCCAGAACTGGATGGATTCAGTGCAGAATTCTACCAAACATGGAGGAACAATTAACACCATTACTCTTTAAGCTATTCCATAAAATAGCAAAGGCAGGACGACTTCCAAATTCTTCCTATGAAGGTAATATTATGATGATCTCAAAACCTAATAAAGATAAAAATAAAAGAGAAATCTATAGGCCAATCACTTTGATGCACACAGATGCAAAAATCTTCAACCAACTTTTAGAAAACTGGATTAAAAACATATCAAAAAATCATTCACTCTGATCAAGTATGATTTATCTCATGCACAGAAGCTTGGTTCAACAAATGCAAATCAATAAATGTAATCCACATAAACAAATCCAAAGACTAAAACCATATGGTAGTCTTGATAGATTCAGGAAAAGCTTTTGACAAGATTCAGCATACTTTTATCATCAAAATCCTAAGACGGTTGAAATGGAAAGAGCTTATGTCAACATAATAAAAGCTGTATACAACAAACCTATAGCAAAGATTATTCTAAATGGGAAAAAATTGAAGCAGGCAAGACTGTCCACTCTCATCATGTCTATTTAATATTAGTTAGAGCCATAAGAGGAAAGCAAGATAAAAGGGATACAAATAGAAATAGGAGTTAAGTTATCCCTATTTGCAGTTTATATGATCCTAAACTCGAGAGATCCACAAAACCTCCACCAAGAAACTCCTGGAATTAATACATAAGTTCAACAAGGGGGAAGATTTCAAAATTAATGTTCAAAAATCAGTAGCTTTCCTCTACACTAAGGATGAAAAAAGTGGGAAAGTCCTAAGAGAAGCAGTTTCATTTACCTTAGCCCCTAAAAAACTCTAATCAAGGATGTGAGAGATTTGTACAATGACAACTTTAAAACTCTTAAGAAAGACATTACAGAAGACACCAGAAGGTGGAAAAACCTCCATGTTCCTGGATTGGCAGAATCAACATCATAAAAATGACTATCCTACCAAAGGAAACATACAGATTCAATGCTATACCAATCAAAATCCGAAAGCAGTTCTTTAAAGAGATTAATCAAACGATCTCAAAATTCAGGTGGAGGCACAAAAGACTCAGGATAGCAAAACAATCCTGAGTAACAAAAACACTCCTGGAGGTATCACCATACCAAACCTTAGTCTACACTACAAATCCATAGTTATAAAAACAGCCCGGTACTGGCTCCAAAATAGACATACAGATCAATGGATAAGGGTTGAAGATATACATATAAGCCTACACAATTTCAGCCATTTGATGTTTAACCAAGGAAGCCAAAAATCCAATGGAAAAAGAACAGCATCTTCAACAAATGGTGCTGGCAAAACTGGATGTCCACATGCAGGAGATTTAAAATTCAGCCCATATTTGTCACCATGTACAAGACTTAATTCCAAATGGATCAGGACCTCAATATAAGGCCAAAGACTAAAAATCTTAGTTGAAAGGATAGGGAACTCCTTTAAACTAATTGGACTAGGCCAACTGTTCCTAAGCTGAAATCCAATAGCACAGTCAATACAACCAACACGCAACAGATGGGATCTTATGAAATTAAAAAGCTTCAGTTTAGATAAAGAGATTATAACCTGAGCACAACCCACAGAATGGGAGAAAATTTGCACTAACTGCATATCTGATAGAGCTCTATTATCCAGAATGCACAAATAATTTAGAAAACTAAACACCAAGGAAACAAATGGCCCAATTAAAAAATGTGCATTGGAACTTAAAAGAAACTTTACTCGGGACGAAATTGAAAGGTCTAACAAATGTCTTAAAAAATGCTCCACATCCTTAGCCATCTGGGAAATGCAAATCAAAACCTCCCTAAGATATATCACCCTGGTCAGGATGACAAAAGTCCACAATACAAATAACACCAAATGTTGGAGAGGATGTGGAGAGAAGGGACCTCTCCTACATTGCTGGTGGGAATGGTCAGAATGCAGGCTTATACGACCACTCTAGAGAGCCTTCTGGCGATTCTAAAAAAGTTAAATATGAAATGCCATATGACCCTTCTATTCCACTTTTGGGAATAACCCCCCATACAGCAAAAATTCACCTCGATAGCACAAGCACGACCATGCTCATAGCAGCACTGTTTACAATAGCAAAGTCATGGAAATTAACCCAAATGACCAACAGTTGACTAGTGGATAAAGAAGGTGTTATACATTTATACAATGGAATATTACTAAGCCATAAAAAATCATGAATTAATGAGATTTTCTGGGAAATGGGTGGAATTAGGAAAAAAATTATTTTGAGTGAAGTATCCATGACATAGAAAATTAAACACCATATGTATTCCCTAATAGGTGGATCCTAGTGCCAAAGCCACTTAGTGACACACTTAAAGATAAATCTCTGTAATACCTACAGTAATTGCAATGATTATAAGCAGGGAGGGACAGAAGGAGGGCTCTGCCAGCAACAAGGAGAGAGGGGATCATGATACAGCAGAGAAAATAGGCCACCATCAAGGACTTCAAGTAAGTAATGAGACATATGGTTGAACCCGCAGACTTTCCTTACTCTTCACTTGCACCTGATGGGGTATGATCTCACCAGAAAGGGAGGGCATAGAGCCTGTCAATAAAGGTTACCATCCTGCAAATGGGAGACTGAACCCCCCCAGCAGTCTCCTCTCTTATTCCATCTACCTTTTAATCTACTCTTATAATAAGACTCCATTTTAATAGCCTTTTCTCTGGCTGGGGGGTGACATCCAATACCCATCAGGATGGAGCTAGGGTAGTGCAGGAGCAGCAAAACTGAAAAAAAATCAACAAACCAGAATTCAGAAAATCAGAGACTATACATCAACTACCTCGAACCAGGCCAGCCTAATCTTTCCACATCCTATAGCTCAGGGAAATTTGCGGAAGAGCCTAAAGATGGGGAGAAGGAACGATATGCAATATAGTCCATACAACGTAGAGCCAACGTAATCATAACAGGACTTTGCATGACCTGTGCAAGACCAAGATATCAATGAACCCCCAAAGGCTAGCATGGATCACAGGCACTAGGATCCTTAGAGACAAGGGATTAACAGCCACAATAGTGTTCCTATATTAAAGGGGAACACAATAAAGACCTCCAGGCAATGCCCACTGAGTCCTTACATCTCATCAGAGAGGAGGACCCAGAAGGAAGTTTGACATGCACATTAAAGAATGCTCCAGAATGGGGGGCATGAGAGAGCACTGGGAGAAAGGGAGGTAGGGGGGAAAGAAAGGGGAAAAGGGGGGAGGGAGCATAAGGGTCCAGGAGGGGTGGAGGGAGGAAGGGGAATGGGGGTTCTTAACAATTCTGTATGAGTGAAGAAATAAAAAGAAAAAAGAAAAAAATTATATTGAGTGAAGTGGTCCCAGACACAGAAAATTAAGCGCTGTATGTTACTCCCTAATAGGTGTATGTTTACACCAAAACACATGTAATGACATATTCAAAGATAATACCTACAGTAATACTTACAGTAATTGCAATGATTTAAACAGGAAGGAAATGGAAGGACTCCCTCCACCCCAGAAATAGGGATAGAAGGTATCATGCTTCAGTAAAGAAAGAGGTCACCATCATATATAGCAAGACATCTGATGAAGCTCACTCTCACTTTCCTTCCTAGTCACATGCAACTGAGGAGGTTTTATCTCACCAATCATGGAGGGTATTGAGACTGGCAGATAGATGGTAACCATCCTACAATTGGGACACTGTCCCCCACACACACTGTGATCTCTACTCATAATCCATGTACCTTGGAATCTTCTTTTATAGTAAGATTTCATTTAAACAGCCTTTAACATTGGTTAGGAGGTGACCTCCAACACAATCAAGATGGAGCCACAGGTGGGTCAGGAAGAGCAAACTGAAAACAACAAACTATAATCCAAAACACCTGAGACCCTATATTAATCACCTGGAACCAGACCAGCCAATATCACAGCATCCTAAAGCTCAGGGAAACTTGTGAAGAGGAGGCAGCAAGATTGTAAGAGCCTAAAGTTGGGGAAGACCAATGATATGCACGGTACTCCACACAAGTTTGGGCAGGAAGATTTAAACAGGAGCCATAATCGAAATTTGCTTGACTGGTGAAATGACTGACATGTCAATGACTCCCCAAAGTCTAGAATGGATCACAGGTACTAGGATCCTTAGAGGCAAGGGAATAACAGTCATAAAAGTGTTTGCATATCAAAGGGAAATCCGAAAAAGGCCTCTGGGCATTGCCACTGAGTCCTTACACTTCATTAGAATGGAGGAATCAGAGGGAAGTTTGGCATTCGCACAAAAGGATGCTCCAGGGAATGGAAAGAGGGGAAAGGGCAGCCACTGGGAAAAGGGGACCATGGGGAGTGAAAGGAAGGGAAAAAGGGGGGAAAGGTTGCAAGGGGACTCGGGATGAGTGGAGCGAGGTAGAGGACTGGTGTACCTTTAAGCTTGTATGATTGGGAAAAAATAAATATATATAAACAAATAAACTAAACGCCAAAGAGATAAATGGCCCAATTAAAAAATGGGCCTGGGAACTCAAATAAACTTTTACATGAACAAAATTGAAATGTCTAACAATTATCTAAAACAATGTTCCACATTCTTAGCCATCAGCGAAATGCAAATAAAAACTTCCTAGAGATATCATCTCACCTGGGTCAGGATGGAAAAAATCCACAATACAAACAACACCAAATGTTTGATAGGATGTGGAGATAAGGGAAGTTTCCTACATTGCTGATGGGAATGCAAGCTTCTACAACCACTCTGACGATCAGTCTGGCAATCTTTTAAAAAGTTAAAGTTTGAAATGCCATAGGAACCTGCTTATTCCACTTCTCAGAATAATCCCCCATAAAGCAAAAATTCACCATAATGACAATAGCACAACCATGTTCATAGCAGCACTATTTACAATAGCAAAGTCATAGAATCTACCCAAATGCCCAACAGTTGACCAGTGGATAAGGAAAGTGTGTTTCATTTATACAATGGAATACTACTCAGTCATTAAAAAAGGTGAGTTAAGGAAATTTTCTGGGAAATGGATGGAAGTAGAAAAAATTATATTGAGTGAAGTATCTCAGACACAGAAAATTAAAACTGTATGTACTCCATAATAGGTGAATCCTAGTACCAATCCCACTTATGGCATACCTAAGAATAAATCTCTGTAATACCTACAGTAATTGCAAAGTTTATAAATAGGAAGGAAGGGGAAGAAGGTCCCCCACAGAAATAAGGATAGAGTGGATCATGCTTCAGTAGAGAAAATAGGTTAACTGCAAGTATTTCAATTAACTAACAAGACATCTGGTGAAGCTCAGCCTCACTTTATTTCGTGGTCACTTGCAATTGAGGAGGATTGATCTTACCATCACAGAGGGTTTAGAGACTGGCAGATAGATGGGGACCATCCTGCAAGTGGGACATTGACCCCCCCACACTGTGTTCTAGTACTCCTAATTCCATGTACCTTTGAATATTCTCTTATTGGAAGATCTTCATTTAAACTGCCTTTTATCTTTGATTAGGAGGTGACCTCCAATACAATCAGGATGGAGCCAAGGATGGTGCAGGAAGAGCAAAACTGAAGACAACAAACTATGATTCAAAACACCAAAGACCCTACATTAATCACCTGAACCAGACCAGCCAAATCTTTTCGGTTCTAAAGCTCAGGGAAACTGGTGGAAGAAGGGGCATCAAGATTGTAACAGCCTAAAGATGGGGAAGACCAATGATAAGCAAGATACTCCACACAAGTTGGGCTGCAACAGCCATAATCAGACTTTGCATGACCTGCACAATGTCAACGACCCCAAAGACTAGCATGGATCAGAGGCACTAGGATCCTTAGAGGCAAGGGATTAACAATAATAATACTGTTCCCATACTAAAGAGGAGCCCAAGAAAGGGCTCTGGGCAATGCCACTGAGTCCTTATACTTCACTAGAGTGAAGGACTCAGAGGGAAGTTTGGTATTCACACAAAAGGATGCTCCAGGGGATGGATGGGAGAAGGGGAGGGAGAGGGGTGAAAGGAAGGGGAAAATTGTGGGAGGGTTCAAGGGGGACTGGGAAGCGTGGAGGGAGGTAGAAGACTGGAGTAACTGTTGAGCTTGTATGATTGGAGAAAAACTTGAAAATTAATTATTTTTTAAAAAGATAATATGCTACAATAGGTATCAAAGTCATTTAACCTATAATGTGTGCCTAGAAGTTTACATGACAATAAAATGAATATGAACACAGTATTAAATGCAGAGAATCACTCCAGATTTAAAGGCAGAAAAAAATTGGCTAGACTCCATAAACTTGATATCCTGTCTCTCTATCTCAATATTCAGGGGAACTGTGAAAGTAAAGGTGGTAAAAATGTCAAGGATGCAAGGTAGGGAGAGGTACTGTTAATCAGTATCTCCTGGATATGACAGGGATACTGCACATGTGAACTCACTGCATTTTATTTTCTTCCACAAGATACACACAAGAGTTGGCCTGCAAATATTTCACCATGGAAGAGGGAAGGCCTTTTAAGATCAGAGACTTGGAGGGTTAGTGCTATGTTAGGGGAACAGAAGCAGTTTTCCTCAATGGTACATCCAATGATATATCATCAATGCTCAAGTAAGTGCTTTGGTAATGACAACATAGGCAACCCAGATGAAGCTCAGTGGACTACACATGCAAGGAGGATTCTATTTTGGAGGAAGGTTTAGATCGAAAAAGTATGGGGGTATGAAATCATAGTAAGGGGTGAAAATGACATTATTCCATTGTATTTATGTGTGAAACCTTCAAACACTAAAATAAAAAGAATCTACCCTGCAATCATTAAAATTGCTTATTGCTAAAAGTCATGACTAAGAAGGAAATGAATTTTGATTGTATATTATCAGGATAGAAACATCTGGATAAACTCAGATTTGCATTTCACTTGTAGTACTGTATTATTCTTACTGATTTTACAAATAATTATTGCCATCCTGTGATCACCCAATATAGCAAAGATTTCAGAAGTTACAACAGTTTTTGCACCATGAAAATGTGGATATTATCACACCTGTGACCCCATTGGCCATTCTTCATGCATTCATTGGAGATTTATGAGAATATCCACAGTTCACTTCATATGCTGACTTCCCTCTTACCTGTTGCTAGAAGATATACAGCCACCTCAGTGGTGATATTTTGCACCATGTGTACTATGTTGGACATCACAACTGTGCTAGTCCTGCTGAAAGAAGACAATGAAGATGAAGAACTTACTCCAAAAACATGGAGTTACCTGTTGCATTGGAAATCTCATTCTCTGGACATGGAGAGCATTCAAAGCAACAGGTAGCCTTTCCCTCCAGCTGGAATTTCCTGAAACCAGGCTTGCAAGGCACACTGCACACAGAGGAGGGAATCTGAGGAGGAGAAGTTCTATCTTAGCAAGAGATTGGAATTTTAACTTTTCATTTCATAACCATATTGTCTTAATGGAAGACCACATGAGTAACCATCCCTCTCTGAGAAACCACTGACAGTGTCTGGGGGAAAGGAAATCACATGTTTTAGTGGTGCACTCATTTGTACATCCTCCATGTTCCAGCAAGTGCTCAGCCACATGTGAATGCAGTCACCCAGATGGAATTCAGTGGGCCACAAATTCAAAGACACTAAAGGATGGAGTCTGTGGAAATAAAGGATGCCATCAAGAGAAGGAGCAGAGATGGGGTCAGATAGGATGGAATAACGATTACCAAAATTCAACGTATTCATTCATGGAAGACTCAAAGATAAAATTAGAATTAAATGAATCATATGGAACAAATTTGGAAAATCTGTGAATCATTGTGCTATATAGTACCAAATAATACAAAGTGATATAGATTGATTGTACAAGAAATGGTTTCAGCTCACCTGTACATCTCCCATGGCCCACTCCATCAGGTCTTCATATAAATGCAATTGCTCTCCATTTGGAACATATGAAGAAAACTGCCCTAATTTCAGTTTTAGCCCAAGACCCTGTGGAAAATTCCAGTTGATGAGAATGTCATACTCTGCATCCAAGTGTTTCTTCTGGTTCAAGATCACTGTGTCTCCCACAGGGTTAGTGAACTGCAGATTCTTCAGAAAGACATGGATCTAAAATATGCAAAAAGTTGAGCAAAAAACATGTGCTATATGGAATGAACCTAGTTTCTATAATCTCTCCATCATATGACAATTTGTAACTTTAGGTTTGGCCACTTGATTCATGAGTAGCTTCAGTTATCCAAATCCTAAAATGTCTCATCATCTGTGTTGGATGCATGGTACATACATGGTGGAAGGGAAGAACTAACTACTTTATTTTTGCGAAAGAAAAATTGTCTTTTACCCTCCTGTTAGTTGCAAGTTTTTCTTAAATTACCACTGAATAGGCAGGCTATCTTCTTTATAAATTATTTTTATTCATTGAAACATTCATATAAAATCACAATTAATTAATCAGTCATCCCCCCTATTTACTCCCAGTCTCCTTCCAATCTACCCAATGAGTTTTTTCCATCCAGAGTCTCTCCTGTTTGGGCTCCATCTTACATGAGTGATCTACTGGGTCCCATCCAGGAATTCAGCACTGGCAAATGTCTGAACACCTCTTGGGGCATGAAAAACTGACCAGTGGACTAATTGTTGACTAACATGTTCCCCTTCCACTGGCAGGCATTAGTCTCGAACAGTCTCTTTGGGTGTCACACTGTCTCCTGAGATCCTGCATCCTGCATAGGGAAAAGCTGAGAGTTCAGCTGTGTGGAGGTCTAGTGGATTTGTGCATTGTAGTCGTCTCATGAACAGAGGCAACTGTCTGGCAGTGCCACTCCCCACGATTCTCCACTTGTATTCCTACTGCTCCCCCTTCCAGACAGATCCCCAAACCAACATTTTGATGTCCTCTTTAGGGTTCACCAAACCACAGTCTCTTTAATGCTGCACTTAGGACACTTTTGGCAGAGAGAACCATCTTCTCTCTCTCTCTCTCTCAATCTATCTCACTATGTTTCTCTCTCTCTATCTCTGTCTTTCACTCTCTCTCATGTATGTCTCTCTTCTGACTCTCTTTTCTTTTGATATATTCATATTAACAATATTTATATTAATGAAATATATTTCAGAAATGTAACTTTTTGGGTAATCAATGGATTGAAACAAGAAAAATGAATGAAAAAATTTTCAATAGAATTTTGTTTTGTTGTATCAGAACACTGGGGGGTTGAATCTCAAAAAACAATCATCAAATACTCAGCAAATAATAGGGGTAACTTTCTGCATCCTGCGTTTTTACTGTCCTAAGAGCAATAACCATGAAAACCAGGACCTGTCAGGACAGTGTTAACAGGACTCCTTGAACCCACTCCTGGAGACTCTACTTCCTCTTCCACAGCTGCTTTCTGTCACTCATCAAACAAGATACTTTCTCTGCTCAGTTATAGATTAACTGACAAAATACTGGTCTTATCACTGTCCTTCATTCAAAACTTTGGCCCTTCCTTTACATTTTTTAGTAGTTCATACCCATGGAATGTCACCTCTGTGGAGGTGACAAATTTGAGGATCCATTGTTGCTAAGAGAAAACATCAGACACACACATGACTGAGCTTATCTGACTATATTTAAGGGTGTCCTATCCACAACACTATTCCCACTGTACCTTCAAGCCCGTGGTCGCTATTTCTATAGCCTTATTTGGTGGCTGTACTTCTAGGCCTTGGAGCATCATTTGATGCTGTGCGTGGGCCACAGCATACACAGCATTGTATAAATCATAGCACTCGTCATTCAGGGCCATATCAAATGTGTGCTGTGGTAACCATTCCAAGGAAGTGCTGGATGAGCAGTTACTTAGTGTTCCACATTCAGACTCACAGAATGAACAGTTAAAATACATCCACCCCAATCTTGACAAAAAAATGTCCCGTGGCTCTGTAGCAATGTTCAATATTGGGATGTAATCATTTAGACTTGAAATCTCTCCATGGTGATGTGAAAAAGTGAAATGTCCATGGAACGAGTCAAGGGGGAAAGTTCTTTTCCTTGGGCTGACATTCCATTGTGAGGTGGAGACCCAGATTTTCTGTATTCCCAAATATTCCCATCTTCTAAAACTCACTTCTAAGACAGAGTTTATGTCCCCAAAAACAATAACGACATTTGCTGATGAAGTCATTATCTGGTTATAATATTTTTCAGCTTTTGCTTGGTATGAGTTAATGTTCTCTGGAATCTCATTCACAAAGGCTAAAGAGATTCCATTATTTTGCACGTGTACCCTCAAGTCTGAGAGAAATTGGATACCCTGGTCATCATCAGAAATGACCAGCCCCACCCAGGTCCATCCAAAATGAATCATCAGGGAGACCATGGCATGAGGGAGAAATGTGTCCTTCGGTGCCATTTGATACAGATAAGGAAAGTTGTCACTGTCACTCAAAATGGGATGAAATGGCCCGTAAGCAATCTGGACAAAGAAAACACGTGAAACTCAGGTAGACAAGAATGTAAATCAACCTCAAAGTCACATCTGAACTGTTTTGTTTAGAACTATTTTTATTTCATGAGAAATGGAATGTTATTACTCCATTTTTAATCTTTTATTTCTCCTAAGAACTTATGCAAATTTAATGAGTATTGTACATATTCCAGAATATCCCACTTTTAAACCCCCGCTTGTTCTTTTCCAGCAAGCATTTGTCAATACTCCTCATTGAGAGGAATGGCCCATAGACCCAGTCACCTTTAACTATCCTTAGTCATTCTGTAGAACAGAAGAAGACAGTATGATACCCAACCTCACCTGTAGATAAACATTGGACTGCATAAATGTTGCCAGTCTGGCAGATGTTTTCCAAGATGGTCCTGTAAATGTCACTTCACACTTGGATGCATAACACATGTAATTAGGAAAAACATAAACAAGTTCTGCCATATAACTTAGAAAACTGTTCAATGAAAAGTCATGATCACAAAAACCAGAAAAAAATATAAATTGCAAAGAAGCATTGGGTAAAAGGCTAGGGTTTCTGTTTATTTCCTCAGTGGCAAAAAGTAAGGTCAGAGCATGTTGATACTTTCTCGAAGTCAAGCTGAAAAGAGAGCACAGTATTCATTACATGTTGTTCCCAACAAAACAACCTCCCATCAGATAGAAAGAACAGTATGTAGTACGTGATATTTAGCCCCCAGGTACATGTGTTGGAGAAAAGTCACCTATTTATGAAGATGTGTCCCCAGGACATATTCTTGAGTGTCTAGATTTCATTCTCCAGTTGTAGAATAAATATAGAACCTAAACAACTAGGTGAATAAGCCCTTTTGTTCTCCACTTATACTTTCTAGTCACAGTCAACAAGAAATGATACTTGCTGCACACCCAACACCAAGAATCAGCAATGGAAGTTGAAGAGTATACGTGTTCCATGTCATATGAAACTGTTTGCATTCTGGAAAATGATGAAGAAAAGTTAAGAGAAATATAATTTATATTGTAAAAAGTAGAGGAGGTAGAAATAAAACTCTCATCAATGACAATGCAAGGTGTTGAAAAAGAAAACCTGTTCTGTTTGTCACACTACTCCCCCGCTTGCAAAAGGTACCAGCTTTCGCTGGGCATCCCTGTCATCCTGGGATGTGACTGAGATATAAGGAGTTATTTTTATCAATGATACATTCTTTTACAACAAGTGCAAAATCATTTCACTAGATTTCCCTCCTATTTGTATGTCAGAATATTAGTTTTTCCTTAACGCTGTTAACAGTCCAATTTCGAGACAGAATTCATGTCACACTGTGCCAGAGTAAATTTAGAAAGTCTACTAGTGTCCTAGCTGACAGAGATCCTGTCACTTTAATCAGCTTCATATGCTGTACACATGGAACACAATAGCATGAAATGCTGTGATATATCACTCAATATGATCAGTATCTATGGAAACAAATTGACCAAAATCTTTGGTACTAAGCTAAGTGATCCTTCGCACAGACTTTGGTAATCACATGCTCAAATGAAGCATTACCAGATGCTGAACACTTTTGTGTGGCCCATTGACAAGGAATTCAAGTGAGTGTTTGAAACATCTTTCAAGGAAAATGACTGTACATGCCACAAAATAGATCATGGAAGAGGAAGGAGAACTAAAAAAGGGGACTTCCTCTATAGGCTTGCAGCTTTGTTATGGAGGATGTAGGAGGGAAAAAAGCCAAAGTAGTAATATATGTTTCTGCATATCAAAGTAAATCTTGGCTCAAGTCCATAGGTGTAGATTGGCAGAATGGGATGGAACTATTAGAAAGAGTCCATCAAAAAAACTCTTTGTGTGTGTGTGTTCCCGTGTGTGTGTGTGTGTGTGTGTGTGTGCATGTGTGCAAGAGAGTACCTGAGTCAGTTTGCCTGTGGAGGTATAAGGGTGACAAAAGGAATCACCAGCCTTGCTATATGTCTTCATTGCTTTCATTTATCATGTACCACGCTCTGCTTTCAAGACCTGAAATTGAAGGCTGCCTCAATTTCCACCTGGCATTTTTGTAAGAAATCTGGGTATCCATTCTCATGTCTTTTATCTTGGGAGGCAGAGGCTGTAATCCCTCAGCCATCTCCTCAGCATTCGATGCACCTGTAATGCATTGTTCATGCTAGTAAAGAGAAAATGAAAGAAATGAAAAAGGCACTTACTTTAGATCAAGTTTGAAATCGAAAAAAAACTTTGGGGTGGTAGTTAGGTATTGTGGAAAGTTGGAAAATACAGTCCTTTCGATCATCTCTATCACTGTCCCCTTCCTACTTTGTTCTCCGGAAGCACCTGCCTCCATTGAGACTGCACCAGAAGAGAGGATGATTCAGAAGCAAGAAGACAAACATCAACCTGAGCATTTTTTCCTTGTCTTCTAGAATGTCAATTTGAGTCCAAAAGGAACCTGCAGCATCCACGAGATAAGCATATGACATGTGTATTCATGCCGATGTCTGGTTTTATTTCTGTAGCTGGTGTTAGATGCCACCATAATCTTGCCATTGTTTATACCCAGCTCACACCACTTGCTCTGTAATACATTAGAAACAGTACCCTGGGGCTAAGCACCTGTGCTCCAGATCCTAGTGAAAAACAGATGATGCAAACATGTTTTGACCATAGCTTCTTCCTGCCTCAGGTACCATGAGCTCATTCCTGTCTGTGTCCCCAGATGAGGTGATCTGGAACAGAGCTGGTCCCAGGTCTGTGTCAACAAGCTCGTTCGTTAAACAGCGCTTTCCATAATGTAAGTGCATTTCATCAGAGTATTTGAAGTTAACTTGTGAGAGGAAAGGGTCACAAAGGACCCATGTAGTCAGAGCTGTGAGAGACAACATGCAGCATTCTGCATTTCACTGTTCCAGATTAATTACATTCAGCATGTGTCAGAATATTTACTGTGTGGTCCATATGTCATTTCATCGATTTCCTAATAGCTCCACTTGTCTCCCATAACCTGAAGAAACAAGAATAATGCTAAATACAGAAATTTCCAGAACCTTTTGGAGATGACCTTCACACTGCATGCTCTCAAAGGTGCTAATCACTCTGATACAAACCTCAGATTATAAATAAATAAACATGGAAACTCTTTAAGTGTCAACTGTTACCACAGAGTGAATGACTTGTCTATGTTTCTTCCTTAATTAGATCATCATCTTAAGTGTCAGAGGCTTTCCAAGTAACTATCTACCAGAGACACAATGCTCAAACCTCTTTTTGTTTTTGTTTACATATGTAAAAGATACAATTTCCAAGATCGAGGTACAAGTAGGTGACTTAACTAGTGACACCCTATTTCTTGGTCCATGTGTGTGCTATGATTCCTCAGAAGACACAGGGAAGCAAGCAACTTCTGTTGTGTTTGCAAGTGTGTGTGTGTATGTGTGTGTGTGTGTGTGTGTGTGTGTGTGTGTGTGTGTGTGTGTGTGTGTGTATACCAGCTTGTATACCAGAGGACACTTGAATGTGCATGCTTGTAGAGAGCTAAGGGTGTCATGGGAGATTACCTTTCATGATCTTACCTCCTTACTGCTCTGCTCTTGAATCTTTCAGACTCCACATTCCAAGGTTGGAAGTGCAGGACACCACCATTTCAGTCCCACTTTTTAACATTTGAATCCAGGATCTGAATTCAGCTCCTTCTGCATGTAAAGCAGACACTTTAACCCCTGAACAATCTCTCCAAACATTTCTAGGTTTTTCAGAGGGCACTAATCCCATGTATGATTTTACTCTTGTGCCTCCTAGGCAAAGCTAATTAGTTCTCAAAGTAATCATTTTTATTCATTTTTATTACATTTGGGGCTATGGTTATACCATAAACATTTTCATGGAAATCCAGAATTTGATACCCAATTAGTCAGTATTATCAAAGACTATGATTGGAATCTAAATCCACGAAAACCCAATGTTATCTGTGCAGACTAAAACACCATTTTTTATCAATCATTTGGGAAACAAAAATTTATTGAGAATTTTACATATGCAAACAAAATGTGTTTGTGTCCTTGTCCCATCCCCCAAATTCTAACCTCCTTGTCCACCCTCATCCCCCTTCACCAATCCAGCTATGTCTCTCCCATTTCCCATCCCTCTGCATGTGTGAATGACAGGCTCCATTTGGGGTACCTGTGCTATACCTAGGGAACTAGGTCTCTGTGGTAGTGTATTTGTCCTTCACGGGATAAGCTCACAATTGAGGAGGCTCACTTTTAGTGGTCCAGAACCTGGCAAAGGATGTTTTTCGTGGTGTTTATAAAACACCATTATTGCAAAATGGGATCTGAGTATCTTAAGTCTTGTATTTGCTTCCTCCTATCTATGATGCTTTTGTGATCCCCTACTTTTGTGTTTATGGATATGTAATACTGAAATGACAAAATTTAAAACAATAACTTAGCTTCCTTTCTCATGTACCTCTAGTGCATAGTATCATCATTGGCTTCAGAGTACATTCTATATTCTTTATGTTTTTAAAAATAATGAAGATGATGAAGAGAATGATATGTTTGTCTTCTGATAATCACCTGACCTCCACACATGCATCATGGCATTAGTGTACTCTCTCTGTCTCTGTCTCTGTCTCTGTCTCTGCCTCTCTCTTCTCTCTTTCTCTCTCAAATAAATCAATAATCTCCCCATGGCCACACCAATCTTCCAGTGCACATTGACAACATAGCCTGGCCCACGAGAAGGCAGCTCAATTTCCCACTTAACCTAACAAACTCTAGCTTTCTTCAGTCCCCCACCATCCTGCTAATCATTAAAATAGCCTCCAAGAAATTAATAGTGGTCACTGAAACCTCAGACTGGTGACCAGTGACCAGTACCATACAACGGAAGTCCCCAACAATCTCACAATTCAACACAAGGAAAACTCTTCACATAACTCTAAGATGAGAATCCTATTTCATTTTCCTTTTAACATCAATTGATACCCACCACATCTTAAGATCTCCAAACAGTGCATACAAAGCCCCACACACCCACCCTTTCATGTCATTAGCCATTCACCATCTCATACCCCTAACCGTCTATGAGCAACTGTGTCTCACAACACTCAAAACCTCTTGCTACTACTTCTTAAAGCTGTTTCAATACTTAATCCAAGCCTCAACCTAACAAACCCTGACACCCACTTTAATTTCTCATATATAACTAAACCAAAACCCTTCCTCCCCCTTAACCAGAGCTGGGCCTACGCACTAGTTGGGTACCACAATAACCTTAACCATGAGCAACACTAAGAAATCATAGACTTACTCCTTTCATACCTAGTCAAGGACTCCCAACAACCATCCAAATATGGTAATTCTATTGAACTCAAAAGAGTCAGAAACACATGAGAAATAAAGAATCCTGAGACCAAAGAGAAAATACCAAAGTCACACATTGAATCCACAGAACAAGAAAAACCAGGATAAAAATGCTCCAAAAAAACCAATGACTGGGGATGGGGAGGGAGAGGAGGGGGAACAAGGGGGTTCAGGGGGAGGAGGAGGGAGGAGGGAACTGGTCTACCTATTAAGTTTGTATGAGCGGAAATAATAAAAAAATGAATTAAAAAAACCAATGACCCCTATAATGATATATTCAAAACAGAACAAATTCTTGGATTTAGCCAAGAAACCTGACCAAAGAAATTCAAGAAGTCCAAGAGGAATTGAATAACTGCTTAATGATCTTTGAACAGAATAGCAACAGGCATTTGGATGAGATGAAAAATGAAGCTGAAGAAAGAAAACTAAGCATATAGCACTAGAAAAAAACTCATGCAGAGAGTAAACTTGAAATTAAAAACAAGCTAAGTATAACACAAAAATGTATAGAAAGTCTCATCAACAGAACAAAGGAGAAAATAGAATATCAGAATTAAATAAAAGATGTCAATCAAAATTGTTCAATTAAAGAGGTGAAAAAGTTAAAAAATACTTGAGAGGAATATTAGAACTTTGGGACACCCTGAAAAATCCAAACTTGTGCAGTGTACAAATAGATTACTTCACACAGTTATAAATAAAAACTTAACATATATAAGGACAGAGATTTCTATTCAAGAGCAACACATGACAAATGCCCCCATCAGATATGACCAAAATAGAATCTCGTTATGTGAAATAATAGTCAAAACACTGTGGACTCAAGACAAAGAAAACTTTTTTGTTGTTTATATTTTATTTGTTCCACTCATACAAATTTAATAAGTATCCCATTCCCCTTCCTCCCTCCTCCCCTTCCTGGACACCCCTCCTTTCTTTCCCCCTTTCCCCGCCTTTCCCCCCTCACTGCCCTTCTCTCAGTGCCCCCCCCTATTCCTGGAGCATCCTTTAGTGTGTCTGTCAAACCTCCCTCTGGATCCTCCTCTCTGATGAGGTGTAAGGACTCACTCAGTAGCATTGCCTAGAGCTCTTTTTTGTGTTCCCCTTTAGTATGAACATTATTGTGGCTGTTAATCCCTTGGTGATATGTGAGGGTGAGTGATATAGTCCCTGATGTTGTGTGTGTTTTGTGGGTGGCTATATGAAAAATTACTCTACAGTAACTAATAATTGAAAGGAACAGGATGGTAAAAAGGGGGTTTACTTATCTTTGGATTGGATGTGGAGAATTCTCTTCCATGTGATAGGATGAATTTAGAGGATTTCAGATGTGTGGCCTTTGTCCCCCTAGAGCTTTTGCTTGGGTGTTCTTTGGACTCTGTTGAATTCTGATGAGCAGTTTGGCCTCCCTGGAATGGGACACAGTGTGTCCTCGATGGTGTGGGTACATCCAGGCAGTTGGGTAGGGAAAAGGCAGAGGTGCTTGCAGTGGGCGCAATTAACCTGGGGACCTGGGGGTGGGGCCCAGGAGTCCTCCCTGTCCTGGAGCAGCGCCTGCTCCAGCTCGCTGGTGGGAGCTGAGAGGAGTGGGTTACCTGGAGTATGGGGTGAGCAGGGGGAGTTTACCTGGGGCACAGTGTCTCCTCACTGGAGTTCGTGCGTCCCGGGCAGGCAGGGTAGGAAAAGCAAAGAAAACATTTGAGATCTCAAGTTTGAATAACCAAGTCCCATTTAAAGGTAAACCTTTTAAAATAACAGTTAATTTTCAGTGGAAACATTAAGAGGCAGAAGAGCTTGATGAGACCTATGTCAGGTTAAAAATGAATTCAAATGCCAACCCAGGCTGATATATCCATCAAAACTACCAGTCATGATTGAAGGTGAAAGAAAAATTTCCCAACATAAGTGTAGTATGAACCTGCATGACCACTAAACAAGGTATAGAGAAGATATTAGAATACATAAGAAAAAATAAGTGAAGTCACAAGAAGAAAATATAAGTCTAAAATGTCTAATTATTATTATATATTATATGTATATAATACATATAGAAAGGAAATTATAATGCCAACTAAGCAAAGAAACACACATGTAATAAACAAAAAATGATAGGAATCAACAGACATTTCTGAATTATATCCCTAAATTTCAGTGGACTTCACATTTCAATCAAGAGACACAGACTACAAACATGGATTAAAAAATCACGAGGATCAATCTTTTCCCTTCAAAAAGCAAATCTCACCTGGAAAGACAGACACAATCTCAGAGTGAAAGGATGTTCAAAGGTACTCCCAGTAATGTAACAAGGAAAAAGTTGGAGTCACGATTCTAGTATATGAAAAAATAGACTTCAAATGAAAGAAATTATCAGAGACATAGAGTGATATTACACTTTAGTCAAAGGAACAATCCAACAGAAATGACTTTACAATTCCAAATATATACACACCCATTGTAGACTCATCAACCTTTAGTAAAATAGCATAACATCTCAGACAACAAATCGGGAAGTGTGGAGTACCTCAGCACCCCACTTTCACTATTGGATATGTCAACATACCAATAGCTAAACAGAAACACACTTGAGGTGAATCAAACCACAATGGACCCCCATAGACCTCTATAAAATCTTCATTATAACACCAAGGAATATATATACCTTCTTTTCAGCAGCACATGGAACATTCAGTAAAACAGGCCACATGTTGGGCCAAAACGCAAGCCTCCACATATACAGCTAAGTGGAAAACACATCGTGTGCTTTATCTGACCAGCACGCAATAAAGCTAGACATCCACAGCAAAGCAAATGACAAAAGTAATCTTGAAAATTAAACACCATGATGCTGAATGAGAAATAGGCTCAAACAGAAGTCGGAGTGGAAATTCCAAAATTCCTGGAAATTAATGATAATGAAAACACACCATATCAAAATCTCTAGGAAACACTCAGTGCATATGTAAAAAAGGAACATCCCTGGAAAAGTTACTTTTGAGTTCATAGGCAAATTTTTTAATTGGGCCATTTCCTAGGTGTGTATTTTACTAAGATCTTTGTGCACTCTCAATAATAGAACTCTATCAGATATGTAGTTAGTAACGATTTTCTCCCAATCTGTGGGATGCGTTTTTGCTGGGTTTATAATCTCTTTATTTGAACAGAAGCTTTTAATTTCATAAGATGCCATTTGTTGAGTGTTGATTCTAGTGAATGTGCTATTGAATTTCTGTTTAGGAACTGTTGGCCTACTCCAATCAGCTCAAGGTAGTTCCCTACCCTTTCAAGCAGAGTTTTTATAGTCCCTGGCCTAATATCAAGGACCTTCATCCAGTTGGAATTAATTTTTGTGCAAGTATGCATCCAGATTTAATCTTCTGCATGTAGACACTCACTTTTATGAGCACCAGTTTTTGAAGATACTGTTGTATTTCCAATGAATTTTTTGGGCCCTTTGTTAAAGATCAAATGGTTGTAATTGTGTGGGCTTTTATCTAGGTCTTCAACCCTTATCCATTGAGCTACATATCTATTTTGGAGCCAGTTCCAGGCTGTTTGGTTACTATGGATTGTCACGTCCTGAGCCAACTAGGCTGGTAGACAAGGTCTCAACCTGTGGAAGAACTTCAAGAAAGTTCTGGAAACGGGACATGGCTTATTTTGAAATAAATAATAAAGATATGATGCATGTGGGCATTGTCAGGCTTGTAACCTGTTCTAAGGGCCTGAGTGGTTACTAGGGACTGCTCCCCTCAGAGTCTTGTCTCTTATCTTTGACAGACAAGTTCCTCTCTTTTTGGGATTGTGTGAGTCTCCTATCTCTGCCAGACAAGTTCTTCCCTTTTTCCTGGTGGATTGGGAGGTCTCCTATCTTTTCCCAGGCCTCCTTTTCCTTTTTTTCCAAAAAAAAAAACTACCTAGGATGTCACCTCCCCCTAAGTTCCTGCTTCTGGAACTACAGATGTGAAGTAATTTGCTTGAAGTCTTTTGTTTCCTAAATACATACCAAGCCTGCTTTTAACTTTAAATTAAAATTCTAACTAGAATTTTTATGTCCAACCATACATAGTAAAAAGGCTTGTTAGCCAGCCTATGTACACTAATTGTAAAGAAACTAGAAAAATAATTTCAGGAGTCCTAAAACATAGATAGAATTCCCTAAAAATATGACTCTTGTGAAATTATTTCAAAAATTCTACATATATGAGACTATGCCATCTGTTCATTAAAATTAGTATACAACTATTTCCTATAAAGCACATAGTTAACAGAAAATAATATGATTCCTAAAATTAATACACAACTATTTCTTATAGAGCACATGAGTTAATAGAAAGTATAAATAAATAAAATAAATTCTAATATAGTTCTTACCATTATAACCTAATGTAGGCCAACTTATATGATATCCTCAAAAAGAAAAAAGTAATGTATAATATACACCCCCTCCAACAGTTTCACTTTAACATTTACAAAAATATATAATAACTATAACACAAATTAATAAGGAGCTCAATCTCAGTGTTATTTTAACTAAACCTCAAATGAAATTTTTGTTAAATACAACAATACAGACTTAGACCCTGTGACTGTTTGGTGAGATATTGTAATATAAATAAATTTAGAGAGACTGAGAGGCTGGGAAAAACCTGTTGTAGGGCTGGGATAAAAACCTGTTAAGATGTGATAAGGATTTGTTTGTGTCTCACCCTTAAACAATGAGTTAAATTCTTAAAGAATGTTTATCCTAAAGTGATTACTGCTGATTAGAAAAATATGTGTCTGGAGGGTATGATCTCACCAGAAGGGGAGGGCATATAGTCTGGCAGATAAAAGGTAACCATTTTGAAAATAGGTGATTGACCCCTCCCTCACTGTGGTTTCCTACTTTTATTACATCTACCTTTGAATGTGCTCTTATAACAAGACTCTAGTTTAACAGATTTTTGTCTCTGGCCAGGGGGTGACATACAATGCCCAGCAGGATGGAGTGAAGGGCATTGCAGGAACAGCAAAACTGCAAAAGAAAATCAACAAACCACTATCCAGAACTTCAGAGACTCTATATCAACCACCTAGAACTAGGCCAGCCTAATCTCTCCCCATCCTGAAGCTCAGGGACATTTGCGGAAGAGGGGATGGTAAGATGGTAAGAGCACAAGGATGGGAGGAGCAATGATATGCAAGATACTCCACACTAGTTAGGGCTGAAGCAATCATCATTGGACTTTCCATGCCCTGCTCAATGGCCAACACACTATTGACCCCACAAAGTCTAGCATTTGCTAAAGGCACCAAGATCCTTGGAGGCAAGGGATTGACAGCCACAGTAGTGTTCCCATGGTTAAGGGGAATACAGTAAAGGGTTCAGGGAAATGCCAATGGGTCCTTGTATGTCATCGGAGAGGAGGGCCCAGAGTAGAGTCAGGCATGCACATTAAAGGATTCTCCGGGGATTGGGGGAGAGGCATTGGGGGATGGGGAGGGAGGGGTGAGGGGAAGGGGATCAGGAGGGTCGGGGGGAGGAGGAGGAGGGAGGGAGGGAACCAGTGTACCTACTAAGTTTGTATTAGCAGAAATAATAATAAAAATGTTAAAAAAAAAAAAGAAAGATACGTCTCTGTCTTCAGGTGCAGCATTCTCTGCCCCAAAATTTTCTAGCATAAAAGCTGTTAGGATATTCCAATAAACTGGACTCAGATTCACCCAGCCCAGGGTTGTGCATGTATCTGTTTCTCATTTGCCGAAGCCTTGCCCACCTTGTCGAGGGGTGCCCTGCATTCGAGGTTGCAGCGCTTAGACTGCAACAATGGATTTGTAGTATAGATGAAGATTTGGTATGATTTGCTTTTGTGCTTCCATATGAATTTTGATATTGTTTAGTCAATTTCTATAAAGAATTGCTTTGGAATTTTGATAGGTATAGTGTTGAATGTGTATATTGCTTTTGATAGGTTGGTCATATTTATGATGTTGATTCTGTCTATCCAGGAGCATGGGAGGTCTTTCTACCTTGTGGTGTCTTGTCTAATATCGTTTTTAGGGTTTTTAAAGGTTTCACTCTAAAGGTTTCTCACTGGAGAGGATGTGGAGAGAAAGGAACTCTCCTACATTACTGGTGGCAATTCAGGATTATAAAACCACTCTGGCAATCAGTATGGTGATTTCTAAAAGAGTTAAAGAATGTAATGCCAGAAGATTCTGCTAAACCACTATTGGAAAAAATCCTCCATAATGCAGAAATTCACTACATTGACAGAGCACAACAATGTTCATTGCAGCACTTTTTACAATATCAAAGTCATGAAATCAAACCAAATGCCCAACAGTTGAGGAATAGATAATGAAAATGTCATACATTTATAAAATGGATAGTACTTAGCCATTATAAAATATTCATTAATGAAACTGGCTGGAAACTAGGTGAAATTAGAAAATTATATTGATTGAAGTATCCCAGACACAGAAAGTTAGACATTATGTATACACCCTAATAAGGGTATCCTAGTTCCAAACCCACTTAATGACATATTAAAAGTTAAATGTCTGTAATATCTACTGTAATTGCAAAAGATTATGAACAGGAGGGAATGGGAAGGAAGGCCTCAAAAAAAAAAAAAAAGGAAATAGGGGATCACACTTCAGTAGAGAACATAATCCATTTTCAAGTATTGCAAGTAAGTAGCAAAACACCTGGTGTAGCTCACTCTCACTTCATTTCTTGGTTCACTTGTGACTGAACAGGTTTTGTTCTCACTAATCAGGGAGGATATAGAGACTGACAGATAGATGGTAACCATCCAGCAAATAGGACACTGACTCCCCCAGTGTTGTGTCCTAGACCTATTTTTCCATCTTTTTTTGAGTGTCTTCTTACCTTAACATCGTCATTCAAACAATCTTTTATCTTTAGTTCTGAGGTGACCTTCGATGCCAGTTAAAATGGAGCCAAGGGCAGTGCAGGAAAAGCCAAACTGAAAACAACAACCTACTATAATTCAAAACACCAAAGATTGCCTGAAACTAGACTATCCGAATATCTCCCCATCTTAAAATTTAGGGAACATTATGGAGAGGGGGAAGCAAGATTATAAGATGCCAAAGATGGGAAGGACCAATGATATGGAAGATACGCCACACAAGTTAGGGCTGAAGCAATTAGAATTGGAATTTGCCTGACCTGCACAATGGCTGACATGTCAACAACTCTTGAAAATTTAGCATGGATCATCAGGGAGAAAGCTCCAGACAGTAGGATCCTTAGAGGCAAGGGATTAACAGTCAGAGTTCCCATACCAACTGGGAGGCCATGAAGGGGTTCCGGGCTATGCCACTGAGTCCTGAACCCTCACTAGGGTGAAGTTCTCAGAGGGAGATTTGGAATTCACACAAAAGGATGCTCAAGGAAAAGGGAGTGAGGAAGGGGGAGGTACCTGGAGAAAGGGAGGGAGGGAGTGGGTGAAATTAAGGAGGAAGGGAGGAGAGTACAAGGGGGATGACTTAGGAGGGGAGGAGAGATGGAGAGGATGGGGGTAACTATTGAGCATGTACGATCAGGAAAATAAATACGGGAGAAAAAAAGGAAGCATCATAAGTAAATAACTTAACAATGCAGAACAATTTAATGCCAAATACTGAAACAATCAGAGATTAGGAAAAACGGGGTAGAAATACCCAAAAATGATTCAAATTATTAACCAAACAATGAATTTCTTCTCTAAAAATCAACAAGATTGGTAAACTCTTAGCTAAATTAATCAAAACCAAAAGGGAAAACCAAAAATTAAAATAAGAGATGAAAATGGACTTACTACAACTAATTCCAAGAAAATTCAGAGAATTGTAAGGTCACACTTGAAAAGCTTAAATTCCACAAAATATGTGATTAGAAGGAAAAGGGTGACTAAGTTCACACAATATACCATATTTGAGCTAGAATGAACTGAATCTTTGAATAGTGCTATATCAAGTGACACATAAAAGAAGTAATTATAACTCTTTCCACCAAAAACAGGCCACATGGATTGAGTGCAGAATTCTACCAGACATTTAAATAACACCACTACTCCTTAAATGATTCCATAAAATTGCAAAGGAAAGAAGACTTCCACATTTTTATTTAATTTTTTCATAGGACATTTCTTTTTTTAAATTTTTCTCCTACAATTTATTTTTTTCCTAATCATACAAGCTTTTGCTACCTCCTCTTTCATAAGGTTCCCTGAGCTTTAGGATGGAAAGAGATTTGGCTGGTTTGGTCTGGTTCTAGGGGAATAATGTAGGGTCTTTGGTGTTCTGAATTATGGTTTCTTGTTGCTTTCAGTTTTGCTTTCCATGGCTGCATCCTGATTGTTATAAGTCTTTGCTTATATAACCAAAGACAAAAGACTGTTTAAATGAAGATCTTCATGTAAGAGGAGACTCAAAGATTGATAGAAGAATAGGAGTAGACACATGTGGGGGGGATTAGTGTCCCATTTTCCAGATGGTTGCCATCTATCTGCCAGTCCCATATACTCCCTGATTGGTGAGATCCAACCTGTTCAGTCCTAAGTGACCAGGAAGGTAAGTGAGAGGAGCTGCACCAGATATCTCACTACTTATATGCAATGAATGAACTTGGACTTCTACAGAAGCTTGATCCCCTGCCTATCCCCTTTATTTTTAGGCCCCCTTTCCAGGCTCTCCTGTGTATAATCCTTGACAAATACAATGGATATGACAGAGATTTGCCTTTGAATATGTCATTAGTGGGTTTTGAATTAAGATCGACGTATTAGGAAGTACACATGGTGACTAACTATCTGTGTCTGTGATATTTCACTCAGTATAATTTTTTTAATTCCATTCATTTCCTGGGATATTTCATATATTCATCCTTTGTGATAGCTGAGTAAATGTACCACACTTTTATTATGCATTCCTCAACTGTTGGACATTTGGGTTGATTTCATAACTTTGGTATTATAAATAGTGCTGCAATTAACATGGTTGTCTTTGTGTCACTATAGTTAATTTCTGAATTATGAGGAATTATTCCAAGTAGTGGAATAGCACTGTCCTATGACATTTTAATCTTTTACTTTTTCAGAAATAGCCATACTGTTCACCAGAGTGGTAGTATAAGCCTGCATTCCCACCATCAAAATTTCAGAGTTCACTTGTTTCCACATACTGTCGAGCATTCCATTGTTTTTAGTATTGTGGATTTTTGCCATCCTGACTGGGGGGAGATGATATGTCGGGATACTTTTGATTTGCATTTCTCTGAGGGATAGGGATACACAGCATTTTTTAAGATATTTGTTAAACATTTCAATTTTGTCCCTCAAAAGTTTTTTTGAGTTCTAAGGCCCAATTTTCTTTCTTTTCAAAATTAATTTTTTCCCACTCATACAAACAATATGTACTGTGGGGCCCTTCCTCCCTCAACCCCTCCCCCCCCTTTTCCCCCTTCTTTCATCCCCCTGCCTCGCTTTCTCCCAATACCCTGCTCTTCCCTGCTCCCCCCTCCAGCCCTCCAGCAATCCCTGGAGCATCCTTTCATGTGAATGTCAAACTTCCCTCTGTGTCCTCCATTCTAATAAAGTGTAAGGACTCAGTAGCACTGCTTAGAGCCCTTTCTTGTGCTCCCCTTTAGTATGGGAACACTATTTTGTCTGTTAATCCCTTGTAAGGTACAATTTTCAATTGGGTCATTTATCTCTTTGGTCTTTAGTGCTTTAACTTCTTTGTACACTCAAGATTAGCAGAACTCTAACAGATATGTGATTAGCAAAGATTTTCTCCCATTCTGTGGTTTGCCTTTTTGCTGGGTTTACAATCTATTTATCTGAACTGAAGCTCTTTAATTTCATAAGATCGCATTTGTTGAGTGTTGGTTCTAGTGCCTGTGCTATTTTATTTCTATTTAGGAACTGTTGGCCCAGCCCGATCAGCTCAAGTGTGTTCTCTACACTTTCAAGTAGTGTTTTTATAGTATCTGGCCGAAAATTAAGGTCCTTGATCCATTTGGAATGAATTTTTGTGCATGGTGATAAATATGGGTCCAGTTTTAATCTTTCGCTTGGGAATATTGAATTATGTCAGCACCATTCGTTGATGATGCTGTTCCTTTTCCATTGAATTTTTGGGCCCCTTTTTTCAAAGATCTAATGGTTCGAATAGTGTGGACTTATATCTGGGTCTTCAACCCTTATCCATGGATCTACATGTCTATTTTGGAGACAAGACCAGGCTGTTTTGATTACTATGGATTTGTAGTGTAGATGAAGGTTTATTATGGTGATGCCTCTAGCAGTGTTTTTGTTACTCAGGATTGTTTTTGCTATTCTGGGTCTTCTGTGTTTCCACATGAATTTTGATATTGTTTGGTCAATTTCTTTAAAGAATTGCTTTGGGATGCCCTTTCTACCCACCCGGTTCTGCCACAGTGTAGGGAGCACACAGTTTCTCAGGTAAATCCCACCAGCGCCCAGGTCATCCGCTTATCCGAGCTCCTCCCACCAGCCAGCCTGAGCAGCACCAAGGCTGTCCCAGCTAGGGTGGGCCACTAGACCACGCCCCAGGTCCCAGGTAAAGTGTACCATCATCTCTATCAGCCCCTCTGTCCTTTTTGCCCACCTAGGAAGCCTGTGGTACAGGGACTACACACTGCTTCTCAGGTAAATCCCACCAGCCCCCAGGTCACCCGCTTGTCCCATCTCATCCCACCAGCCAGCCTGAGCAGAACCCAGTATGCTCTGGCTAGGGGGGAGGGCACTAGGCCACACTCCAGGTCCCAGGTGAAGTGCACCACCATCGCCATCAGCTCCGCTGCCCTTTCCGCAGCGGAGAATGCTCACAGTCCAGGGAGGACACACTGCTCCTCAGAATTCAAGAGTCCAAAGAAAGCCCAAGCCAAGTTCTAGGGTACAAAGGCCATACATCTGAAGTCCTCTAAAATCATACTATTCCATGGGAGAGTTTCTTCACATCTAGCCCAAAGTTAAGTAAACCCATTTTTACCATCCTACTCCTTTCTATTATTAATCAGTTTAGATTAACTTTTCCATATAGTCACCCCAAAACATATACAACTTCAGGGACTATACCACTCACCCTCAATATAATTGTTTCTAATTCTATCCATTTCCCAGCAAATTACATTAATTCATCATTTTTGATGGCTGAGTAGTATTCCATTGTATAAATGTACCACATTTTCCTTATCAAACTCATCAATTGTTGGACATTTGGGTTGATTCCGTGACTTTGCTATTGTAAACAGTGCTGCTATGAACATGGTCATGCTTGTGCTATGTAGGTGAATTTTTGTTGTTTGGGGGTCTATTTCCAAAAGTGAAATAGCAAGGTCATATGGCATTTCAATCTTTTACTTTTTTAAGAATCGTCAGACGGCTTGCCAGAGTGGTTGTATGAGCCTGCATTCCCACCAGCAAAGAAGGAGATTTGATTTGCATTTCACTGATGGCTAAAGATGTGGAGCATTTTCTAAGATATTTGTTAGACATTTTAATTTTATCCCTGGTAAAGTTTCTTTTAAGTTCCAAGGCCCATTTTTTAATTGGGCCATTAGTTTCCTTGGTGTTTAGTTTTCTAAGTTCTTTGTGCACTCTGGATAATAGAGCTCTATCAGATATGTGGTTAGTGAAGATTTTCTCCCATTCTGTGGGTTGCCTTTGTGCTGGAGTTACAATCTCTTTATCTGAAGAGAAGTTCTTTAATTTCACAAGATCCCATCTGTTGAGTGTTGGTTCTACTGGCTGTGCTATTGGATGTCCGTTTAGGAACTGTTTGCCTAGCCCAATCAGCTCAATGGAATTCCCTACCCTTTCAACTAAGGTTTTTATAGTCTCTGGCCTTATATCGAGGTCCTTGATCCATTTGGAATTAATTCTTGTACATGGTGACAAGTTTTAACCTTCTACCTGTGGATATCCAGTTTTGCCAGAACCATTTGTTGAAGATTTTGTTCTTTTTCCATTGGATTTTTGGGCCCCTTTGTCAAAGATCAAATGACTGTAGTTGTGTGGGCTTGCATCTGGGTCTTCAATCCTTATCCATTCATCTGTGTGTCTATTTTGGAGCCAATACCAGGCTGTTTTTACAACTATGGATTTGCAATATAGACTAAGGATTAGTATGGTTATACCTCCAGCAGTGTTTTTGTTACTCAGGATTGTCTTTGCTATCCTGGGTCTTTTGTGTCTCCATATGAATGTTGAGATTCTTTTGTCAACTTCTTTAAAGAATTGCTTTGGGATTTTAATTGGTATACCATTGAATCTTTATATTGCCTTTGTTAGGATGGTCATTTTTACGATATTGATTCTTCCACTCCAGGAAGATAGGAGGTCTTTCCATTTTCTTGGGTCTTTTGCAATTTCCCTCTTTAGGGTTTTAAAGTTTTCATTGTAAAAGTCACTTACTTCCTTGTTTAGGTTTATACCAAGGTATTTCATTTTTTTAGGGGCTAGAGTAATTGGTATTGTTTCTCTCATGGCTTTTTCACTTCTTTCATTCTGGGCATATTGGAATGCCACTGATTTTTGTACATTTATTTTGTATCTTGCCACCCTGCTGAACTTCTCAATTAGTTCCCGGAGCTTCCTGGTGGAGGTTTTGGGATCACTGAGGTATAAGATCATATCATCTGCAAATAGAGATAACGACTTCTTCTTTGCCGATTTGAATACCTTTTATGTCCCTTTCTTGTCTTATGGATTCAGCAAAGACTTTAAGACTTCAAGTACAATAATGAAAAGAAGTGGTGAGAGTGGACAGCCGTGTCTAGTTCCTGATCGAAGTGGGAATGTATCAAGTTTTTCCCCATTGAGTATAGTCCTTGCTGTTGGCTTATTGTATACAGCTTTTATTATATTGATAAAGGTTCCTTCCATTCCAACTGTCTCTAAGGTTTTGATTGTAAAAGACTGTTGGATCTTGTTAAAAGCTTTTTCTGCATTTATCAAGAGTATCATGTGGTCTTGATTTTTGGAATGGTTATATGGTGAATTATGTCTACTGATTTGCTTATGTTAAACAAACCTTCTGTGCCTGGGATAAAGCCTACTTGATCCCCATGAATGGTGGATCATATCTTTTTGATATGTTTTTGAATCCGATTTGCTAAGACTTTGTTGAGAATCTTTGCATCTGTGTTTATCAAAGAGATTGGCCTATAGCTTTCTTTTTTAAATGTACCTTTATTAGGTTTTGGGATTAAGACGATATTAGCTTCATAGAAAGAATTTGATAGTGTTCCTTCCTTTGCTATTTGATGGAACAGTAAGGAGTATTAGTGTTATTAGCTCTTTAAATGTCTGGTAGAATTCTGTGCTGAATTCATTTGGTCCAGGACATTTTTTTGGTGGGAAGATTCAAGATTACTTCTCGATTTCCTCATATGTTATAGGACTATTTAAACAATTCAAAACTTCCTGATTCAATTTAGGTATGTTGTGCTTACTTAGGAATTCATCCATTTCTTTGAATTGTCAAATTTCACAGAGTATAAGTTTTTGAAATATGATGTTATAATACCCTGAATTTCTTGGGTATCAGTAGTGATAACTCCATTTTCATTTCTAATTTCATTAACTTGTGTTTTCTCTCTCTTGCTTTTGGTTAATTTCGATAGGGGTGTATCAGTCATTGATTTTTTTCAAAGAACCAGATTTTTGACTGGTTGATTTTCTGTATAATTCAATTTTGGATATTTCTCCCCTTTTTTTTTTCTAATCCCCTCTCTTCTACTGCTTTTGGGATCAGATTGCTCTAGTGTCTCTAAAGTTTTAAGCTGCATTGTTATTTATTGGTGATATTTCTATTTTTTTTTTTTTGATGTAGGCATTAAGAGCCATGAACTTACCTCTTAGGACAGCTTTCATTGTGTCCCAAAGATTTTGATAAGTTGCATTTTCATTATCATTTGCTTCCAGGTAATCTTGAATTTCCTTTGTAATTTCTTCCTGAATCCAATTCTCATTCAGCATCATAGTGTTTAGTTTCCAGGAGGTAGTGTATTTTCTGTCATTTGTTGTTTTGTGGATGTCAAGCTTTAGTCCATGGTGGTCTAATGGGGTACAGGCTAGAATTTCAACTTTCCTGTATATGTAGAAATTCATTTTGTGGCTCAATATGTGATCTATTTTGGGGAAAGTTCTGTGTATTACTGAGAAAAATGTGTATTCTTTGGTGTGTGGATGAAAAGTTTGATAGAGATCTGTCAGGTCCATTTCAGTAAGGGTTTGATTAAGTTACAAAGTGTCTCTTAGGTTTTTGACCTGTTGATCTATCCCATGTTGAGAGGGCTGTGTTGAAATCGCCAAGAATTTTCATTTGGGGGTTGATTTCTTGCTTTAGATGATATAGGGTTTGCTTAATGAATTTGGAGGGGCTTATATTAAGTTCATATATGTTCAGTATTGTGAAGTCTTCCTGGTGAATTGTACCTGTGACTACAATATAGTATCCATCTGTGTCTCTTACAATTTTTTTTAGTTTGAAGTTCCCTTTGTCCAATAGCATAATACCTACCCCTGCCTGTTTCCTGGTTCCATGATCTTGCAGAATTTTTGACCAGCCTTTTTTTTTTTTTTTATTCAACTGTGCGCATGTGCATGTGTATGTGCCCGAGCGTGTGTGTGTCTGTATGTGTGTGTGTCTGTGTACGTGTAGAACCACGGATGAACTCATGAACCACCATGGACGCCTCCACCTCCTTCTGCCCTGGGATTCACAGGCTCCGCCCTACCAGGACCACAAGCGCAGGTTGCCCCCGCTTCTGCCTGGCACCTGTACGTGGGATCTGGGATCCGAAGTCAGGACCTTCCGCCTGGAAGGCGGAGGCTTAACCCCTGAGCCACCTCTCCAGGCCCTGACCAGCCTTTTACTTTTAGGATGTGCCTATCTTTTGTGGTGAGATGAGTTTCTGAAGGCAGCAGAATGATGGGTTGTGGTTTTTAACCAAAATCTTTAATCTGTGTGTCTTTATTGGTAAGTTAAGTCCATTGACATTTAATGTTATAATGGAGAAATATTTTAATTCTGGACTTTTTTATGTTTAGTGGCTTTTGTAAGTGTATTATATGGTCTTTAAATTTTGATGGTATTATACTTTCCTTCTGTCCTCCTGGGTATGCTTGTTTTTTTCTTCAAACTTGAGTGTCATTTCTAGCAGTTTTTGAAGGCCTGGTTTGGAAGACATGTAAGCTTCAAGTTGTCTTTGTGCTGGAAAACTTTTCTTTCTCCCTTGATAATGATGGATAATTTTGCAGGGTATATCAGCCTGGGTTGACATATTTGTTCATTCAATACTTGAAGTATGTCTCTCCAAGCTCTTCTTGCTTTTACTGTTTCCATTGAGAAGTCATTTGTTATGTTGACAGGTTTACCTTTAAAAGTGACTTGTTTTTTTTTTTCTTTGAAGCTCTCAACTTTCTTTATCTTGTTTTTTTTTATATAATACATTTTTATTATTATTTCAGCTCATACAAACTTAATAGGTACACCAGTTCCCTCCCTCCCTCCTCCTCCCCCCAAACCCCCTGCTCCCCCTCCCCTCACCCCTCCCACCCCATCCCCCCATGCCTCCCGCCCCAATTCCCAGAGTCCTTTCTTGTGCATGCCTGACTCTCCTCTGGGCCCTCCTCTCCGATGATGTACAAGGACCCAGTGGCATTTCCCTGAACCCCTTCCTGTGTTCCCCTTAAGCATAGGAACACTACTGTGGCTGTCAATCCCTTGCCTCCAAGGATCTTGGTGTCTTTAGCAGATGCTAGACTTTGTGAGGTCAATAGTGTGTTGGACATTGTGCCGGGCATACAATGTCCAATTATGATTGCTTCAGCCATAACTTGTGAGGAATATCTTGCAAATCATTGCTCCTCCCATCCTTTAGCTCTTACACTCTTACCTCCCCCTCTTCTGCAAATGTCCCTGAGCTTCAGGATGGGGAGAGATTAGGCTGGCCTAGTTCTAGGTGGTTGATATAGAGTCTCTGAAGTTCTGGATAGTTGTTCGTTGATTTTCTTTTGCAGTTTTGTTGCTCCTGTAATGCCCTTCACTCCATTGTGATGGGCACTGTATGTCACCCCTTGGCCAGAGACAGAAAGCTGTTAATCTGGAGAATTATTATAAGAGCACATTCAAGGGTAGATGTAATACTTATACCCAAAAGTGGAATCGCAGGGGCATATGGCATTAGGCAATGGGAGGGGTCAATCACCCATTTGCAAAAGGGTTACTTTTTAATCTGCCAGACTATATGCCCTTCCCTTCTGGTGAGTTCATACCCCCTTAGTTGTAAATGATCAGGAACGAATTGTGAACTTAAGTAGGTGTCACGTTACTTTCTTGCAGTCCTTGATGGACGCCTATTTTCTCTACTGTAACATGGTCACTTCTCTCCTTGTTTCTGGTGTGGCCCTCCAACCCCATCCCTCCTGTTCATAATCCTTGCAATTACTGTAGATAATACATAGATTTACCTATGAGTATCTCAAGATGGCCTGGGTGGGTTTGGTATTAGGAGCCACCTATTAGGGAGTACATACAGCACTTAATTTTCTGGGTCTGGGATACTTCACTTAATATAATTGTTTCTAATGACATCCATTTCCCGGCAAATTCCAGTACTTCATCATTTTTGATGGCTGAGTAGTACTCCATTGTATAGATGTACCACAGTTTCCTTATCCACTCCAACTGTTGGGCATTTGGGTTGATTCCATGCCTTTGCTATTGTAAACAGTGCTGCTATTAACATGGTCGTGCTTGTGCTATCGAGATGAACCTCTGCTATATGGGGGGTTATACCCAAAAGTGGAATCACAGGGTCATATGGCATTTCAATCTTTAATTTCTTTAAGAATCTCCAGATGGCTCGCCAGAGTAGCTGTATGAGCCTGCACTTCCACCAGCAATGTAGGAGATTCCCCTCTCTCCACATCCTCTCCAGCATTTGTTGTTGTTTGTGTTGTGGATTTTTGCCATTATGACCGGGGTGAGATGATATCTCAGGGAAGTTTTGATTTGCATTTCCCTGATGGCTAAAGAAGTGGACCATTTTTTAAGATAATTGTTAGACATTTTAATTTCATCCCTGGTAAAATTTCTTTTAAGTTCCAGGACCCATTTTTTAATTGGGCCATTGGTTTCCTTGATGTTAAGTTTTCTACGTTCTTTGTGCACTCTGGACAGTAGAGCTCTATCAGATATGTGGTTAGTGAAGATTTTCTCCCATTCTGTGGGTTGCCTTTGAGCTCGTGTGACAATCTCTTTATCTGAACAAAAGCTCTTTAATTTCACAAGATCCCAACTGTTGAGAGTTGGTAGCAGTGACTGTGCCATTGGATGTCTGTTTAGGAAATGTTGGCTTAGCCCAATCAGCTCGAGGGAGTTCCCTATCCTTTCAACTATGGTTTTTATAGTCTCTGGCCTGATATCAAGGTCCTTGATCCATTTGGAATTAAGTCTTGTACATGGTGACAAGTACGGGTCCAGCTTTAATCTTCTGCATGTGGAGATCCAGTTTTGCTGGCACCATTTGTTGAAGATGCTATTCTTTTTCCATTGGATTCTTTGGGCCCCTTTGTCAAAGACCAAATGGCTGTAATTTTGTGGGCTTATATCTGGGTCTTCAATCCTTATCCATTGATCTGTGTGTCTATCTTGGAGCCAGTACCAGGCTGTTTTTATAACTATGGATTTGTAATATAGACTAAGGTTCGGTATGGTAATACCTCCAGCAGTGTTTTTGTTACTCAGGATTGTCTTTGCTATCCTGGGTCTTTTGTGCCTCATATGAATTTTGAGATTGTTTGGTCAACTTCTTTAAAGAATTGCTTTGGGATTTTAATTGGTATAGCATTGAATTTGTATATTGCCTTTGGTAGGATGGTCATTTTTACGATGTTGATTCTGCCAATCCAGGAACATGGGAGGTCTTTCCACCTTCTGGTGTCTTATGCAATTTCTTTCTTGAGGGTTTTAAAGTTTTCATTGTAAAGGTCTTTTACCTCCTTAGTTAGGTTTATGCCAAGGTATTTCATTTTTTTTAGGGGCTATAGTGAATGGGATGGTTTCTCTCAAGGCTTTTTCACTTCTTTCATTCCTGGCATATAGGAAGGCCTCTGATTTTTGCACATTTATTTTGTATCCTGCCACCCTGCTGAACTTCTCAATTAGTTCCAGGAGCATCCTGGTGGAGTTTTTGGGATCACTCAGGTATAAGATCATGTCATCTGATAATAGGGATAGCTTGACTTCTTCCTTGCCGATTTGAATCCCTCTTATGTCCCTTTCTTGTCTTATCGCTTCAGCTAAGACTTCAAGTACAATATTGAATAGAAGTGGTGAGAGTGGACAGCCTTGTCTAGTTCCTGATCGAAGTGGGAATGCTTCCAGTTGTTCCCCATTGAGCATAATCCTAAAAATCCACAATACAAACAACACCAAATGCTGGAGAGGATATGGAGAGAGGGGAACTCTCGTACATTGGCGTTGGGAATGCAGGCTCATACAGCCACTCTGGCGAGCTGTCTGGAGATTCTTTGTTTTTAATTTTTTAATACATTTTTTATTATTATTTCAGCTCATATAAACTTAATAGATACACCAGTTCCCTCACTCCCTCCTCCTCCCCCTGAACCCCTTGCTCCCCCTCCCTTTACCCCTCCCTCCCCATCCTCCCATGCCTCCCGCCCCAATTCCCAGAGTCCTTTCTTGTGCATGCCTGACACTCCTCTGAGCCCTCCTCTCCAATGACGTACAAGGACCCAGTGGCATTTCCCTGAACCCTTTCTTGTGTTCCCCTTAAGCATAGGAACACGACTGTGGCTGTCAATTCCTTGCCTCCAAGGATCTTGGTGCCTTTAGCAGATGCTAGACTTTGTGAGGTCAATATTGTGTTGGACATTGTGCCGGGCATGCAATGTACAATTATAATTGCCTTGGCCCTAACTTGTGTGGAGTATCTTGCAGAAATTAAAGATTGAAATGCCATATGACCCTGCTATCCCACTTTTGGGAATAATCCCCCATGCAGCAGAGGTTCGTCTGTCGATAGGACAAGCACGACCATGTTCCTAGCAGCACTGTTTACAATAGCAAAGTCATGGAATCAACCCAAATGTCCAGTTGATGAGTGGATAAGGAAAATGTGGTACATCTATACAATGGAGTACTACTCAGCCATCAAAATGATGAATTACTGGAATTTGCTGGGAAATGGATGTCATTAGAAACAATTATATTAAGTGAAGTATCCCAGACCCAGAAAATTAAGCACTGTATGTACTTCCTAATAGGTGGCTCCTAGTACCAAACTCACCCAGCCCACATTGAGACACTCAAAGGTAAACCTATGTAATGCAGTAATTGCAAAGATTATGAACAGGAGGGATGGGATTGGAGGGCAACACCAGACACAAGAAGAGAGGGGACCATGTTACAGCAGAGAAAATAAGCCTCCATCAAGGAATGCAAGTAAGTAATGTGACACCTCCTTAAGTTCACAGACGTTAGTTCCTGATCATGTACAACTGAGGGGGTATGATCTCATCAGAAGGGGAGGGCATATAGTCTGGCAGATAAAAAGTAATCATTTTGCAAATGGGTGACTGACCCCTCCCTCACTGAGGTTTCCTACTTTTATTACATCTACCCTTGAATGTGCTATTATGACAAGACTCCAGTTTAACAGCTTTTTGTCTCTGGCCAGGGGGTGACATACAGTGCCCATCAGGATGGAGTGAAGGGCATTGCAGGAGCAGCAAAACTGCAAAAGAAAATCAACAAACCACTATCCAGAACTTCAGAGACTCTATATCAACCACATACAACTAGGCCAGCCTAATCTCCCCCCATCCTGAAGCTCAGGGACCTGTGTGGAAGAGGGGGAGTTAAGATTTTAAGAGCAAAAGGATGGGAAGAGCAATGATTTGCAGGATTCTCCACACAAGTTAGGGCCAAAACAATCATAATAGGACTTTGTTTTGTGGAACCCAGGTTCCCGCTGTGAAGCCCAAATCTCCCGCCGGCGCCAAACTCTCCCGCAGGCGCCAACTCACTGCGGACGTGCTGACCAGAGCCTGCCTGCCTGCCTATCTCACCCTTTGGACTTCTCCCCCTGGGCGTGCCGGGAACCGCCCAGGGCAAGGTTATCAGCTAGAACATCTGTAAACTGACTCAACTTCCTTGTGTATAGTACAGAATGTATTTGCTCAAGGCAGTTGCTTTTCCTTTAAAAACCTTGCCTCAAATTCAGTCGGGGCCGTTCTCCTATGCCTGAGCAGGGAGGCGGTCCTAGCTAGCTAGATTAATAAATCTTGCCTCGTGCCTTTACAGCAACCCGGTGGTCCTCGTGTCTCCTTCGGGGATCTGGGTAAGGGGCCCAAAGGGAACTTCGGTTCCAACATATGGGGGCTCATCCGGGATGCCCCTGACCCAACTCGGAGGAGCCGACGACCAGGGTTGGAGGTAAGTGGAGCTCCTGAATTGTCTTGTGTCTTGTGCATTGTGCATTGTGTATTGTGTCTGTGTTCTCTCGTGTCAGTTTCTTCTCCGGGCGTGGACAGACGTGTCCGCGACCTCGCAGGGGGGCAACAGGGGGTAAGCCGCAGTTGGATGGTATTCCCAACTAGGCTCAGTTGGACGGTATTCCCAGCTGAACTCCCCCATAAGGCTTGGGCAATTGGACGGTATTCCCAATTGAACCCAACCCTGTCGACAGGGGGTAAGCCGCAGTTGGATGGTATTCCCAACTAGGTTCAGTTGGATGGTATTCCCAGCTGAACTCCCCCATAAGGCTTGGGCAATTGGACGGTATTCCCAATTGAACCCTACCCTGTCGAGTGAGCCACAGTTGGATGGTATTCCCAGCTGGGCTCATGATGAGACTTTTTGGAGAAGGAGGACATACCCGAACTGCAGTGGGCCTCCAAGCTCCTCTGTTGCCGGCTTCTTTTACTTTCACTTTCTCCCCGGGAGAGAAACCGCTCGAGTGGGCGCTCGGGGACCCGGTGCAGCAAATAATTGTTGGGTTCATGTTTGTGTCGTTTTCTGTGTTTCTAGGGTATTTTTGCATTCAAGAAATTCGATATATAATGGGACAGACTCAATCAACGCCCCTAGACTTGACACTCGACCATTGGACGGACGTTAGGGAAAGAGGACATAATCTTTCTTTAGAACTCAGAAAAGGTAGATGGCGAACGTATTGCAGGAATGAATGGCCATCCTTCAATATAGGATGGCCTCCAGAAGGATCTTTTCAGAAGGAACTAATTTCTCTTGTTAAGAAACAGATTTTCCAGGAGGGGCCGCGAGGACACACACTGCATCCTGACCAAGTACCATACATTGTGATATGGGAAGACTTGGTACGAGATCCGCCTCCTTGGATGAGAGCCTTTGTTCCCCAGCCCCTCCCGGTTCTGGCCCTTTCTACCCCTCACCTTAAGCAGGATCCTAGGACAGAGGTGCTCCAAGACAATGAAGCGCAGAGAGTTTTGCTGGACCCACCACCACCCTACGTCCAGCGAGGACCGGAGAGGCCAGAACGACCCCAGTCTCCCAAATCTCCCCCATCTCCTGCTTCTGCTCCACCTTTGTCTCCCGACCCTATACCTTCTTCCCTCTACCCCTCATTAACACCTTTCTCCCAGGGACCTGCAGCAGGAACCAGACAAAAACTCCAGCATAAAGATACTATTCCTACTCTACCCCTGCGAGAGTATGGCCCTCCGGATGAACAGGGACAAAGGCCTCTTCAATACTGGCCCTTCTCCTCCTCTGATCTATATAACTGGAGAAATCAAAACCCTCCCTTTTCTGAAAACCCTGATGCTGTCATCTCCCTCATAGATTCAGTTCTTTTCTCCCACCAGCCAACTTGGGAGGACTGCCAACAACTGTTGGGAGCTCTCCTCACCAGTGAAGAGAAACAGCGAGTCTTGCTGGAAGCCCGTAAGAATGTCCCTGGGCCAGATGGAAGGCCCACCATCATCCCAGCTCTTATAGAAGAGGCATCCCCCTTGACCAGACCTGACTGGGACTACCACACCGCTCAAGGTAGGGAGCGTCTCAATGTCTACCGCCAGACTCTAATGGCAGGTCTCCGAGGCGCATCAAAGCGGCCTACCAATCTGACTAAGGTAAGGGAGATTTTGCAAGGGTCAGAGGAGGCGCCCGCTATCTTCCTTGAGCGTCTCATGGAAGCCTTCCGCAGATTCACTCCCTTTGACCCTACCAGCCCGGAGCATAAGGCTACTGTAATGATGGCTTTTATAGACCAGTCAGCCAAAGATATTAAAAAGAAATTACAGAGAATAGAAGGATTACAGGATAAGTCACTAAGGGATGTTGTGCAGGTAGCTGAGAAGGTCTTCTATAATAGAGATATAGAAGAGCAGAGGAGAGAAAAGGAGAAAAACATTAGGGATAGAAGGAATGAAAAGAAGCTTACTCAAATCCTGGCTACAGTAGTACAGAACAAGCAGGACAGGCAGAACAGACAGGGAGAGAGTAAGGGATACCTGAGCAATAGAGGCAACAGGAAAGTCGACCAGGACCAATGCCACTATTGTGGAGAAAAAGGACATTGGAAAAAGGACTGCCCCAAGAAGTCCCCGTTCCGCAAATGCCCGCCAGGTAACTCCTCTCGAGTGCTAACTTTGGGGGAAGAATCCGACTAGGGAGGACGGGGTTCAGCACCCCTCCCTGAACCCAGGGTAACCTTGTATGTAGAGGGGAAGAAAACTGACTTTCTGGTGGATACCGGGGCTCAACACTCTGTTTTGCTGCAAGACCAGGGAAAGCGCTCAGGAAAGAAATCTTGGGTACAAGGGGCCACCGGAAGCAAACAATACTTATGGACTACCCGAAGAACGGTGGACCTTGGAGTGGGCCGGGTATCCCATTCATTTCTAGTCATTCCTGACTGTCCATACCCGCTTTTAGGAAGAGACTTGTTAACCAAACTGGGAGCTCATATTCACTTCTCCCCAGAAGGGACAACAGTAACTGAACCTGCAGGACGGCCCCTGCAAGTTCTAACTGTCAAACTAGAGGATGAGCACCGATTATTTGAACCTCCGTTTAAGGCCTCCAAAGGAATAGAATCATGGCTGCGCCAATTCCCCAAAGCATGGGCAGAGACAGGGGGCCCAGGAAAGGCTATACAACAGCCCCCAGTCCACATTGAGCTTAAATCTCAGGCAACCCCAATTGCAGTCCGACAGTACCCATGACTGCAGAAGCTAAAGAAGGCATAAAGCCACACATTACTAGATTATTGAAGGCAGGAATCCTTCGTCCATGTCAGTCAGCATGGAACACACCTCTGTTGCCTGTAAAGAAGCCAGGAACTAATGATTACAGGCCAGTACAGGACCTCCGGGAGGTGAATAAACGGGTGACAGATATCCACCCGACTGTTCCGAACCCTTACACCCTCCTGAGCTCTCTTCCTCCAGACCAGAGCTGGTATACAGTACTGGACCTGAAGGATGCCTTCTTCTGTTTGGAGCTGGCCCCTGCCAGCCAACCCTATTTCACCTTCGAATGGAAGGACCCAGAGGCAGGCACTTCTGGACAACTCACCTGGACGAGGCTTCCTCAAGGATTCAAAAACTCACCCACCATCTTCGATGAAGCCTTACACCAGGATCTCCTACTTTTCAGAGCCCAAAACCCCCAGGTAACTCTCTTACAATACGTAGATGACCTCCTGCTGGCTGCCCCCGATGAATCCACATGCCGTGAAGGCACCGAGCAACTGCTTCAGGAATTGGGAAACTTGGGGTATCGGGCATCAGCCAAGAAGGCCCAAATTTGCCAGAGAAAGGTCAGTTACCTGGGGTACCTACTGGAGGGAGGGAAGCGGTGGCTTTCAGAAGCACGAAAACAGACTGTATTTCACTTCCCGCCACCTCAGAACCCAAGACAGATGAGAGAGTTTCTGGGAACCGCGGGGTTTTGCAGGCTCTGGATACCAGGTTTTGCAGAACTAGCAGCTCCATTATACGCCCTGACTAAAAATACTAAGCCTTTTACTTGGACTGAAATAGAACAATTGGCGTTTGATAATATCAAAAAGGCCCTTATGTCGGCACCGGCCCTGGGCCTGCCAGATGTAACTAAACCCTTCCACCTCTATGTGGCTGAAAATAAGGGAATAGCCAAGGGGGTACTGACACAGCAACTGGGACCGTGGAAAAGACCGGTGGCCTATTTGTCAAAAAGGCTAGATCCAGTCGCGGCCGGATGGCCAGCCTGCCTGCGCATAATAACGGCCACGGCTACCTTGGTGAAAGATGCTGATAAGCTGACTCTGGGGCAAAATTTGACTGTAGCAGCGCCCCATGCTCTGGAGAATGTGATCCGGCAACCTCCAGACCGGTGGCTCAGCAACGCCCGAATGACTCATTACCAAGCCTTGCTACTAATAATGATAGAATCACTTTCCGGCCAGCCACCAGATTAAATCCTGCAACTCTGTTGCCTGAGCCGGAATTGGACCCCCCAGTCCATGATTGCTTGCAAGTCCTCGCTGAGGCACACGGATGGCGGAAGGACTTAACTGATCAGCCTTTGTCTGATGCTGAGATGACATGGTACACTGATGGAAGCAGCTTTTTAGATCATGGGGAAAGGAAGGCTGGGGCAGCTGTTGTGGATGGGACTCGAGTCATCTGGGCCTCGCCATTGCCTGCTGGTACGTCAGCTCAGAAGGCCGAACTGATAGCCTTGACCAAAGCTCTTGAAATGAGCAAAGGGCGGCGAATCAACATCTACACAGACAGCCGTTACGCCTTCGCAACGGCCCATGTCCATGGAGCCATTTATCAACAGCGAGGACTGCTGACATCGGAAGGTAAGGAAATCAAGAACAAAGATGAGATCCTAGACCTTCTAGAGGCACTCCACCTGCCGGCAAAAGTGAGTATTATCCATTGCCCGGGGCATCAGAAAAACAGCAATAAGATAGCTATGGGAAATAACATGGCTGACCAAGAGGCAAGAAAGGCAGCTTTACAAGCGACTCCTATGCTAATACTAGAAGAACAAGGGCCTACCTATGAGTACTCACCAGAGGACTTAAAATTAATGGAGAAGATTGACAAGTCCTTTGACAAAGAACTAGGGGCTTGGAGGACCCCTACTGGACTAATAATTCTGCCCCGAAAGGACGCAAGGGAATTAATTCAGCAGATGCATCAATGGACTCATTTAGGGGGAGCCAAAATAAAGGATATTATCAAAGATACTGAATTCATGATCCCTAGGATGTCCCACCTCATTGATGAAATTATTACAGCATGTAAACCCTGTGGACTGGTAAACCTTCAGCCCACAGGAAGAAAACTAGGGCAACGACTTAGAGGGGACCGGCCAGGGACCTATTGGGAAATAGATTTTACTGAAATGATACCTGCCAAATATGGGTATAAATATCTACTAGTTTTTATAGACACCTTTTCAGGATGGGTAGAAGCTTTTCCAACCAAAAATGAAACCGCTACGGTCGTGGTTAAGAAGATCCTAGAAGACATCTTCCCTCGGTTCGGCGTACCCAAGGTAATCGGGTCAGATAATGGCCCAGCCTTCGTTGCTCAGGTAAGTCAGGGAGTAGCCAGGTTCCTGGGGACTGATTGGAAACTTCATTGTGCTTATAGACCCCAGAGCTCAGGACAGGTAGAAAGAATGAATAGAACTCTAAAAGAGACCTTAACCAAATTGTCCATGGAGACTGGCGGATCAGACTGGGTGACGCTCCTACCACTGGCCCTATTCCGGGCCAGGAATACCCCTTCCAAACTGTTGGGACTTACCCCCTTCGAACTCCTCTATGGATCCCCGGCTCCCATAACTCAGATAAGAAAAACAGGGCTCCCCACTAATGATATAACTCTGATTACCAGGCTTAAAGGGATCCAGGCAGTGCAGGACGATCTCTGGACCCAAGTGTCAGCCACCTATCAACCAGGGGAACCTGGACAGGAGAGGCATCGGTTCCACCCTGGAGACTTCGTCTATGTCCGGCGACACCAGACCCGCACCTTAGAGCCCCGCTGGAAAGGACCCTACACCGTACTGCTGACCACCCCCACTGCGGTAAAGGTTGACGGTATTGCTGCCTGGGTGCACATCTCTCATGTCAAGAGAGCGCCACCACAATTGCCTAAACATGATGCTTGGACAGTGGAAAAGACTAACAACCCCCTTAAGCTTCGCATCCGTCGCACTAGTGCTAACTCTATTGAACCTGGTCCCATTGACAGCTGAACAGAGCAACGCTCATCAGCCGTTTAAATGGACACTAAGTCGAGTGGCCGGGACGTTCATTACTTCTATGTGTGACCTGGTACCCATACCACAGTGTTTGACTGGGAGACCTTGGTATGGCTGCCCTGAGGATGCGGAGGGATATTGTAAACAGCCTGGGCATCACTATTGCGCCTATTGGGTTGTGAGACTGTAGGAAATGGAAAGCCTGATGGAGGGAATGACAGGTTCATCTCTGTTATTCCGCATCCCAAAAACTGCACCTTATGGACGGGGCCCAAAAACAGCATTTCAGCTCGAACTTGTGAGGCGGGCACTCCCTAAAACATACTGCAAACAACTTAACATCGCTATACGGGAACCAGAGACGAGGAGCTGAGCCATCACGACCCCAGGGCACCGACCCTTTCCAGCAAGAAGAAGTTAGAGCGGTCGTCGCCCCAATTCCCATGTGGTTGGCTCGGCCTCCCCTGTCTCCCCTCTAACCATATTTTTTTTAAGATTAAAAATTCCGCCAAAAGAAAAGGGGGGAATGTGGAACCCAGGTTCCCGCTGTGAAGCCCAAATCTCCCGCCGGCGCCAAACTCTCCCGCAGGCGCCAACTCACTGCGGACGTGCTGACCAGAGCCTGCCTGCCTGCCTATCTCACCCTTTGGACTTCTCCCCCTGGGCGTGCCGGGAACCGCCCAGGGCAAGGTTATCAGCTAGAACATCTGTAAACTGACTCAACTTCCTTGTGTATAGTACAGAATGTATTTGCTCAAGGCAGTTGCTTTTCCTTTAAAAACCTTGCCTCAAATTCAGTCGGGGCCGTTCTCCTATGCCTGAGCAGGGAGGCGGTCCTAGCTAGCTAGATTAATAAATCTTGCCTCGTGCCTTTACAGCAACCCGGTGGTCCTCGTGTCTCCTTCGGGGATCTGGGTAAGGGGCCCAAAGGGAACTTCGGTTCCAACAGTTTTATGAATGGAAGTAATAAAAATGTATTAAAAAATAAATTATGCTAACAAAAGAAAAGAAGCAGGGCCAAGTTCTTTACAGGACTATGTAAAATGCATACATTTTGGTTAACCAAATAAGACAGAGTGACACCCAATTACCTTAGGGCAGACATGTTGCCAGTTATGCTAAACATGCATGCTACCTTGTTGCTAGAAGGGAATGACAATGGTCCCTGCATTAACATATCTTTTGATAGGCAGGAAAGAACTGATAGGGAGGGAGAACAGCCCAGCCAGTTTCTTAGAGAAACAAAAGCTTTCCAAAGGACCTGGGAGTTTTCTCAACTTCCAAGGAGGGAATTTAGCCTATCATTGTCTTGCAGACAAGAGTCAAACTCAACCACCCAAGGGAGGAGACACTCAATGGCCTGTTCAGTTGCTAATGTATCATCCAGAGCTCAGGCTTCTGGGCCTAACAACCCCCACACAGAATTATAGTCATTCTTCATATCTGTCCAGTATTCTTTACATTGAATTAGAGATCTGAATTCAGGTCTTTTTGCTTAAAAGGCAAAGGCTTTAACCTTTAACTGCCAATACAGCCAATTTACATAACTTCAGATGGGATTCAAAACTGTGGCTTGTTAGTACAAGCCTGGACCAAATCTATTTTGCATAGGGGAGCATAAGAGAACAACTTTCCTTTCACTATATGGGCTTCCAGGAATTGAAATCAGGTCATCAGGCTTGCAGGAACATATCTGATCCACCTAGTTATCTCACTGGCCCCTTTTCACTTTCTTAGTTCTCCCTGTGAATGTCAGCATGAGTAATGTGCAAGTCTCTGTGAAACCATGGACAAACACTCTTTATAGCCTGTCTTGTTCTTCAATGGCACCATTTAGGAGCTACCTGAAATTCACCTTTTCTTTTACTGAACCATATTTCTCAAGTTTCACAAGAGATCAGAATGTATTTTGGTGTTCTTTTTTATTTAATTATCTATTTACAGGAAGAAAGAGAGGGAGAGACAACACAAGTGGAAGGGGCGACTTTGGAAGTCATTTCCCTCCTTCCACCATTTGGGTTCTGTGGAGTAAACTCAGATCATAAAGTGTTCTTATTCGACTACAATTTATAAGGCTGGAAGTTAGGGAAGAGGATATTCCCTTCCTTGCTTCATTATCGATCTTCCTCCCCTCGACAGGAGCCAATGTATAGGGCCCAGGGACATCCCTTTGTAACTTAATCAAAATTAATGACCTAAGAACAGTACTACCAGGCTGCAGCAAGATGTCTTGTAGCTGCCCACCACCTCAGTGACCATTGCTGGAATCTGATGATTCCCATAATTACCCTTGGACCTCTACAGGCACATACAGGGTTGTTTGATACATAGATACACACCACGCAGTAAAAATATTCCTTAAAACAAGAAAATCTCCCAAAAGTATATGGGTTGTTTGATACATATACACACACCACACAATAAAAATATTCCTTAAAACAAGAAAATTTCCCAAAAGTAGATTCCCTCGGCATTTTCTTTATAACTGTTCTTATTCACTAACATTTGAATATACAACTAGGATGAATTTTGTGTTTTCACCCTGTTACCCAGTCCCAGCCCTTCCTGTCCTACTTCACATTTTCTTCTTGCAGTACTCATTCATGTATTCCTTACATATCAGTGACTTATTGGTGGGTAAATCACTCAGCAAAGAAGCGCCTCTTCTCCTGAAAGGAATCTGCCTTAAATAGAGTCTTGAGACACAGATTAACTTTAGCTCTTTTAGTAGATTCCCTAACCCCAAGATGGTGACATTGTTGGTTTTTTTAAATCAATTTTACAGATAATATGTGGCTATGAAACAATGTATCTGTTAAGTAACTACAAATCACTGTCTGTTATATAAAGCAAACAAAATAGCGATCAGTTTTAAAGTCCATAATGTTAAGTATTGTAAAGAATTATATTGGAGGCAAAGTTCATTTATTGGCAATTATATATATTTACTGATAATGTAAATTATTTTTAATAAAGAAAATTATATTATCAAAAATAGTGTTCCAGGGAGATGTATTTTGAAATTTTCCCTCATCTATGATGAAAATTCATAATTCACTGTGGTGCAGGTCTCTGTAATAGACATCACTGCAGCAAGAGCTTGGGTGTGGGGCCTGCTCATGACAGAAGATGCTGTCCAGCAGTTCTTCCACCAGCCTCACAGGCTTGCATTCTTGCTGACCCTTCTTTCACAAGATCCCCTGAGCTTTGTGATTGGGAGGGATTTCATGCCCACCCTTTCTGGAAGGAGACAAAACAGAAAACCATAATGAACACAGAATGATTTCTACTTAATATTTCCCATCTTTATCAGTGTAGAAACAAATCTGCTTTGTCTGATTTAACTGGTACATATATATTTATTATTATTGGTATTTATAGGACTGTTTTTCCTTTCCCCCACGTTGGTTAAAGACTTGGTTACCTTTCTCTTTGATTTTACCTTTATGTTTTTAGGAATTAACATGTGTGTTACATGTCATTTCCAACCATTATGCAACTCAAATCCACTATTTTTTCCAGTAGAAGATTTCTTTTTTCCTACCTGTCTTCCTCCCACTCTTATGTTCTTCTAGATATTTGTGACCATTAAGCTCCACCTGGATTACTGGAGATCAGACTCGGTTATTGTAATTAAACTATGACTTATGAATACCTTTTTAAAGTTATAAGTACCAATTTTAATTTTTCCTTCAAAAATGTTTCATTTTTATGATAATATCATTTATTGATAATAATGCATGGACTCAAATGTAATTTGTTAAGCTAGAGAAATGGCTCAATGGTAAAGCCCTCTCCTCAAAAGTAGAGGGACCTGAGTTCAGATCTCCACATCCTGCATTATGCTGGGTAGATATGGCAGTGACCTGAAATTTCAGCCCTGAAAGATAAAGCCTGGGAAACCAGAGCAATAAGGAGGTAGAATAATCTAGTATCATTCCTGATGTTACCCTTGGGCCTCCACAGGCACACATTCAAATGTTCCTCTACACACATACACACACACACACACACACACACACACACACACACACACGCAAGCACTTAAAAATAAAAAATTTAGAATGCAATTTTTCTTAGAAGTAGAAATTATCTTAATTGATAACTTGATATACTTACCTATTTTTAAAATTTGAGGATATAAGATAAACAGAAGAAACTGACTGTAATATAGAGAAACCTAGACAGTATTATGTGATCTCAAGAATTCCACGAAAAACAGGTTAAAAATCCATACATGTACACAATGAAGTCATTTTCTGCCAATAATACCCTATCCCATTCCACTTTTTTGTCCTGCAAAACAAAGAGCTTCTGGCTAATGAACTCTCAACCACTTGAACAGCCTTTTGGTGTAAGTGTCATCCACTGAGTTTTATAAGATTACCTTCATCAGAATATGTCCGGGTACTTGCTGAAATGTGAGCAATGTATCAATAGGTATACAACTGGGTACTCTCTCTGGTATCCCCAAAAGAAAACTTAAAAGTAAATGAGAGAGAAAAATAAATTGATTGAAAAATGCACATTGGTGGAACCAGCCCTATGCACAGAAAAACACATAGCCTCTCAGAAATAGTATTCTTCAAAAGTGGTAAAATATTATCTATTAAATTTTTGGATGCTGTATTACATACATGTGTATTAAGCATTATTAAATAGTGAATGCACCTCTGTAAAAAAAAAAAACAAGTACATTGTCAGCCTCATATTAGCACTAATGAAAAGAAAAGTTGAAAGAAACTAACCAGTAATAGTTACAAATCACATACATTGCACAATGTGAGGCATTACAAGATGTTCCACTTAATATACAAAGGATGGGATGGATTTTCAATATAAACATGTAGACATTGTATGAATATCACAGTACTTGAGTTTGTGGAGAGTAAATTAAATAAATAGTCATACTTAGTCACAGCTGTCAACTTGACAGTTGAAGATTGGATCTCTGTTCACATTTGTAGAGAATTAGTGGTTGAGTTAAGCACAGAGCAAACCTGCAAGAGATTGTCTAGTTGATGGGGAAGGTCCAACCCATGGTGTGTGGGACTAAGCCCTGGAATAAAATACTGAGAGTTGATTGAGGGAGTTGACATACTTTTATACACTTGGCCAGACATGCTGATCTGTAAAGTAAGGATCATCCCTCTCTCAGCTGTTGTGTAGGGAAGGTGTGGCCAATTACCTTGTCCCTGGTGTTGGGGCATGCTGTCCACTTAAGCTGGAATGAGAACTGTAACCAGTAATCATAAGAGAAAATTAAACCCCTAGTTCCATTAAGCCATTTAATAGTCATTTATCAGCAACCATGCAGGTAAACTGCAACAAACAGTATTTTGGGTGACTTCTACTTTATTCACTCTATAAAAAAAGTGAAATTACTCATGAAGTGTTTATATCAGTTACTTGGTAAGGTTAAAAAAAAAAATCAGGTTGGGCCTTGCTATGAATGTTGCAAAAACTAAGCTATGCAAAAGAGACCTGTGAGCTAATGTTAAAAAATAATATCTATTGGCTCTATATTCTATTTCCTTTCAAATGTTTGAAACAATTTCTTTCAGGTCTTAGGATAATAACATAGCACTTAGGTGCAAAGATGCAGATGAGCAGCCCTGCACTGGAGGCCAAGATGGAAAAGATCTCCACAGCCACCATGACCTTGCCCTTGGCACTGTGGTAGACAGGCAGGAAGGTGAGCCACACACTGCAGAACACCAGCATGCTGAAGGTCAGGAACTTGGCTTCATTGAAGGCATCAGGCAGGTCCCTGGCCAGGAATGCCACAGTGAAACTAGTCAGAGCCAGAAAGCCTAGATAGCCCAGGACACAGTAGAAAGCAGTGACTGAGCCCTTGTTACACACAATGATGATGTGGACATGCTCTGACTGGAGATCTTGGTCAATGAAAGGAGGAGATGTCCCCATCCAGATTCCACAGAGAACAAGTTGGACGAAGGTGCAGATGGGAATGATGGCATTCGGTGCCCTGGACAGCAGCAGCCACCTCATCCTTCTTCCTGGAGTTGTGACCCTGAAGGCCAAAACCACAGTGATAGTTTTGGCCAAGACAGTGGATACAGCCACAGTGAACACAACTCCAAACATGGTCTGCTGCAGGATGCAGGTGGCTGTGCTAGGATGTCCGATGAAGAGCAAGGAGCAGAGGAAGCAAAGCATGATGGATGTGAGCAAGACATAGCTGAGAGTGCGGTTATTGGCCTTCACGATGGCCGTGTGGTGGTGTGTCACCAAGATCCCAAGAGCACCAGCTGTGAGAGCAGAGAATCCCAGGGCCATGCTCGCCAGCACCATCCCCAGAGGGTCTTCATAAGCCAGGAAGGTGGCACTTTTTTGGAGACAGTGATCACGTTCTGGGTTGGCATAGTAGTCAGCAGGACACTTCACACACTGATCCAAATCTGCTGAGAAACACAGTATTCATCAGCCCAACTGCAGTTATTTCTCCCATTTTCCTATTGCTGTGATGAGCCAATTAGAGGACCTAAGAGAATTTCTGCATATGTATTAAATAGTATGTAAACAAGTACTGGTTTGAGTATTTTTCCAATTAATATTATTCATCTTCTCCATGGTCAAATAATTAATTTATATTATATTCCTCTCATTTGTGTTTTAAATTCTTTGCACACTTTTTTGATGCCACTGAAGGAAATATTCTACTCGATTTGCAAATAAGTTTTACTATAATGAAAGAGATACCCTAATAATAAGTCTCTAATTATCTGATAATAATTCTCCAAATCTCTTCTTTAAGATTCATATCTTATAAACATTGATCTATTTCAAATAAGACATTGAGTGGATCCCAGGTCTGGTGATGGCTCTCTTTCCTGCACAATTTTTAATTCACATAGAGTGGATATAAGAAAGACTATCAATTTTGTTTATAAGGGTCATAGTACTTAATATCAATGTGGAAAAATTAACAACTTCATCTATGAAAAATTCATATGTTTAAACCATCATTATGGTGATTGAACACAATTTAATGTACAAACATTTAGAGCAACTAACTGTCTAGAATGTTTTGTCTTCCTTGTCAACTCTCCTGGTTCAGAATCGCTTTGGAGATGTAACTCTGAGCATATCTGAAATGAGGTTTACAGAGATGTTGAAAGACACTGATTTGGGGAGGTGGCATCCAATGGGCTGCATTCCCACAGTGAACCAAAAAATTAGAATTTAGAAAGTAATCATATAGTCTGCATTCACCTCTACCCTTCCCTTCTGAAGATCCAAAAAAAGGTATGAAATAAATAAAACATTCCTATGGCTTTATAAACATTCATCCTTTTCTTTATAAATAGAACCGCAATCATGTCAAAGCAAGGTATATTCAGAAACTGCTTTCCAGGTGGAAAGAATTCAAGATGGCAAAGAAACAAGAGACATGAGAAACAATATAAGAGAACAAAGCAGGCCGAGTGGTCAGGGGAAACTTTCCCACAACACACTTATTGAAAGTTTCCTTTCTACAGAAATGTTAAATACTGGCTGGGGATCAGGTTGCAAACTCAGGTGTAGGATCTCTAATTTACAGCAAGACAGACAGGGAAAGAAGAGACTCCTCCTAGCTCACAGCTCACGCTCAGACAACCAGTCTGTGAGACCAGGAATTATCATCATTTCTAAAAGACATCATTGCATCAATCTCTCAAATCCATGAAAAACCCAACCACCTTGGGCCTACGACTAAATCAGAAAGAACTCCACAAGTGTTAAGGGGTTAGATCAATGTTTTGTACTCTCATTTCCAGACAGAATTCAAAATTTACTCTCCTCAGCCTCCACCCAAATATCCTCAAAGACAAATACCTTTGTCAAGATGGTGCCCTGAACACCCTTTTTCACCAGGTGGCGATCCACACCTTCCAGAGATTGCTTTGTGCACCTCATTTGGTCCTAGTCATGAGAAAACCAGCTACTTCAGAAAATTTGGTCTTAAGTTTCTGGAACTTCTTAGCTAATGGGAGGAAAGTCTTTGGAACTGATTTTGGATACCAAAGTAATAGAGTTTGTGAAGGCAAACATGGGATCCTAAATATAATATACAAAGAGATTACTCTGAAATTGCATTACTTAGAAAGACCAAGTTTCTAATCCAAGCATGGTTAGTTAGTACAGGTAAGTCTCATAAGATTTCAGAGGGAAATACACATTACATTAAAGACTTGGTAAGAGCCCAACTTTGTGTTATACATCCACAAAGAATCTGTCAATTTTTTTTAAAAAATATTCATTACCTTTTATTTTGTTAATAATACAAACTCAGTAGGTACCCTCTTTCTTCTCTATCTGCCCTCCCTTTCCCCATTGTCCCCCTCTGCATTTCCCCTTTCTTACCCTCCCTCCCTCTCACCCATTTCCCTTCCCTACTCTTTCTTGGTGCTTCCTGCTTTCTCCCTCTCATTCTTCAGGGCATCTGTTTATATGGGTGTGGAATTTCCTTCTGAGTACGCTACACTAGTGAAGGACAGGATTCAGTGGTATAGCTTGGGACCCCTTCCTGGGCTGCCCACTGGCATGGGAACTCTATTATGACTGCTTAACCCCTTGCCTCTAAGGATCCTACTGCCTGAAGCTTGTCCCCTGTGATCCTTACTACACTTTGTGGAATTGTTGACATGTCAGCCATTGTATAGGTCATGCAAGGTCTCCCTCACATTGTGGCTTTATCTGTCAATGTTTTTTCAGTGATTTTAGTGGAACATAATGAAAAAGTAAATTTTAGAGAGACACAATACTGACATTTCTAAAAGGCATCATTGCATCAATCTCTCAAATCCATGAAAAACCCAACCACCTTGGGCCTATGACTAAATTAGAAAGAACTCCACAAGTGTGAATCTTATTTTCTTTTTCTGTTGTGCTCAAATAAACCTGGAAGAAGCAACTATTGGGGTAAAGGGCTTATGTTGGCTTAAAATTTCTGAGAGACACATGGCAGGAGAGACATGGCAGCAGGCACATTCTGAGTAAGTAGAGGGTGAATGTGCAGTGGGACCAGGCTGTGAACACACAGAATTTCCCAGACTGTTTTCTTAGCTGTTCCACCTCCTAATCACTCGACAATTCCACATAACCACGGACCTGAGATCAGGTGTTCACAGTCACAAGACTTTGAAAACTTTCACATTCTGTGCACAACACTCTGCCCTAGAATTATGGGTCTCTAGACATTTCATGATGCTGAATGCATTTAGTCCAACTATTAAGGAACTCACAGTCCCAACACTCTTTATATCCTAATGTATCTTCTGAGACAAAATGCAATCTCTTAACTGTGCACTCTATAGAATAAAAAAATTACATATTGTGGTATAAAGTACACATTCTTGTTCCCGATGTGAATAAGGAGGAGCATAGCAAGAAGAGTTAAAGAAGATCAAAGTAAAACTAATACACATCATTGCAAACATCAGCTCTTATCCTCCATGTGCAGCACATGGTATTGTGATCATCTGCTCGCAAATTGCTCAGGCAGCCTCACACCTCTCACTTGGTCACCTGCAGCACACAAAGCCTCTCGCCGAGGCCATGCACACTCCATTTCCACAGCTATCCAGGGCTTTAACAGCTTCTGACTCTGAAAAGTCAGTTTCATGTTCACCAGGACATTCTCCATCCCTTGAAAACTATGGCCACATGAGCGATGTGTTTTCTAGTGGCTGAGGAAGTAGACTAGCTGCTTAGGATCAAATACATGCCTTTCTTTTATTGTGGTGTTTATCTTTGAAACAAAAACACAGTTTCTTTCTCAGAACATGCCTGAATGTTTCCCAGCTTAAAATTTCCTCAGCCAAAAAAAAAATAATAATAACAGAAAAGAGAAAATCGAGAAAGTTGTTGCCTGGGTGTATTCATCTGTGTATGCTTCCTGATATGGACAAAATGTGACAAACTCCCTTATACTTGCAACCCCATACCTTATTTACCACACCAGAGTGTTTCTCCTTCAGCAATGGGTCATGCAACTCCATACTTCCCTGTACTGTTACTTTGTCAGTTAGTGGATAGTCTAAAAATCAATTAATTGAGGTTTGCCTATCCAATAAATATTTGATTATTGTCCTTGGAGTTTGCCATATGGCCTCTCAGATAGAAGCTGCTCAATGATGTGAATCTCTTTTTGCAGGTAATTTTGAGTTATTTATGTGCACTTGGCAAATACCTAGACTCTTTATGTAAACTAATAATGCAGTGGATTATATTATCAGGATCACTTTTATCTATGTATCTATTATCAAACTATCACTTCTATATTTATCAGCTATCCATCAGCCATAATCTATCATTTATCTATCTATAATCCATCTATCTGTCTATCATCTATCTCCATCTATCATTAAGAATGAGAAAAAAAACCTTAGAAACTCCATTCTATGGGAGTTGTGTATGGTGACACAGCTTTACCCGAGGATGATACTATCTTAATATAAAAAGTAGAACGAGATTGAAGCCATTGTGTTCTCCACAGTAACTTCAAAGTCAGCCTGGTTCGTGGTAGATACTGCCATCAAAATAGAAAAGAAAAGGAAAGGAAAATGCTCACTACAAAGGATATTTCAATATGTCACTCTTTAAATATCTTCAATTTTTAGACAACAATTATCATACCCAAGTAACTTCAATATTGTTTTCTTTTACGTGCTTGCACATGTATTTGTGTGTGCGGGGGGGATGTGAAGGCTTGAGTGTGTGTTCCTATGGAGGCCCGAGGATGGCACTGAGAATCACTCAGAATTCTTCTACTTCCTTCTTGTTTTGCTCAGGGGTTTCCCAGACTCTGCTGTCTATAGTCAGAATTGCAGGCCATTATCATTTCTGCCCAGTTTTTATACAGGATCTGAAATGAGAACTAAGTTCATTTTCCTTGAGAGGCAAAGGCTTTAGTCCCTGAGACATCTCTTGAGCTCCAATGTTTGTTAACTCTTCAGAAATGAAGCAAAAGCTATTTAATTTTGAGATCTGAACAAAATGTTTACAATAGTAACACTCAGGCATTTAGCACACATACCAAAGTACAACAACCATAAGTTTCCTACTCCCTCCTTTTCTCTCTCCCTTTGATTCTTCCTTCTTTCCTCCCTTCCTCCTTTTTTCTTTATTGATATTACTTAAAAAGCAAATGCAGTAATATTTTCCAAAACATTTTGGCAATCAGATTTTCAAGAGCATCTTTTGGTGAATAGGATTAATACACCTATCTTTAAATAAAGCATGCCCTTTCTACCCTGGATCTGGACCAGGGAGGATTCCTTGCTCTTCAGGTAAAGTCCGTAGATCACACCCCATATGCCAGACCACCTGTGTGCCTCACCAGTAGCCAGTCTGCTGTTCTGGCACTGAGGAAGGTCCTTAGGCCACATCCTACGTCCCAGGTCATCTGCATGTCCTATTAGCCACTCTGTGTATATGCCCTGGACCCTAGACCCAAGTGAACTGCCTGCTCCTCAGAATTCAAGAGAGTACAGAGAAAACCCAAGCAAAGCTACAGGGGACAAAAACCATTTTTCTGATGTCATCTGAAATCATCTCATCAGGTGGGACCGAATCTTCATATTCAGCTCTAAGATAAGTAAACACTTATACCATCCTGTTTCTCTCAATGAATACTCACTGTACTTTAACATTGAGAACAACCTTGGGGACAATACCATTCACCCTCATAAATCACCAAGGAAGTAAAACTAAAAAGTGCACTACTATACTAATCTTCATTACCTGTCTACTAAATCTCACGTGACTGATGTACTAAAATTCCAAAAGCCTTAATTGGGAAATAACAATACCAGGGAAGCATACTCAACTCCAAGGCAAACACTAGTAATAACTGCTCAATTGTGGTAATACTGTCTGTCATGGTTTGGAATGTGTCCCCCACAGCCTCATGTGTTTGGCAAGGTCATGGTACCTTGAGAGGCAGAGCCTTGCTGGAGGAAGGCAGTCACAAGGGGTGGGCCTTTAGGTGGATTAGTCCCACCCTATCTCCAGGAGAAGTCTGCCTTTGCAGCAATCAGTCTGCAGCTCTCAGCTTCCAAGAGTCTGCAGTGACTTAGCCTTCTCCAGCTTTGGCCAGCCAGCCATGCCGCCTCTGCTTTGAGAGACTGTCCCTTCCCTCTGGGACCCTAAGCAGAATAAACCTCCCTTTCTCCTTTAAGTTGATCGACTTGAATGTTCTCTCACAGCAATAATTAAGAATAATTGTTACAGAAATTGGTACCGGGAGTGGGGTATTGCTGTGAGATAAAGAACAGCTGGTACCACAATGTGAAGTTGTTGTGAAGCTGAGAGAAGTTGGTACTCAGAAGTATGGCCAATGCTGTGATGTGGCTAGTGTGCCTTTGGAACTGTTTGTTGGGAGAAATATGGAGAACTTTGGGACTTTGTGCTGGAAAAAGTCTTTGTGTCTTAGCAATTGGGCCAAAGGGACCTTTCTTGTGAGAGCTCAGAGGACAGCAATGCTGTGAGAGATGCAGACAGTGGAAGCCCAGCTTGTGGTGGTCCAGAGGGGAACAGAGACTGTTTGCAACTGGATGAGTGACACATGGAGCCATGTGTTGGCTGAGAATTTAGTGAAGTTTTGCCCTCGTCCTGAAAGTTTGCCTGAAATTAAGCTGGAGTGCTTGGCAGAGGAAATTTTAAAGCAATGTAGTCTTGACAATGTGATATGGCTACTTTTTAGTTTTCTTCAGAGTTATGAAAAAGAACAAAGAATCAGGCAGAAAGAAGCAAAAAACTATAAGATCCAATGATGAAAAATACAATGGGAAGCTTAAAGAGTTGAACCAGGAAGAAGCAGAGAACAAAATGGCTGTTGAAGAGATTAGCTCCATTTGTAAATCAAAGCCTGCTCTTAATTTGAAGGAGAGGCCCTAGCTTGAGGGCAAGATCCTCAGGGAAAGCTCCCACTCATAAGAATGCAAATCCATTCAGAAGACTGGAGCTAAAGGGTAGAGTTCCAAAGCAAGAGTTGGTTTCTCTTACCAAGCAACTGCCCAGGAGTGAAAGAGATGGTCAACATAGAGAAGCAGAATCAGCTGTGATTCAAGGGGGCCATTCTTGGCAAAGTCGTCCACATGGTTCTGGTTTTAGAGGCATCAGTGATACAAGAGGGAAGAGATCATGGAGTCCTCCAAGATTTCAAAAATTGGCAGAATCCAGGCATTATGAGGCAAGAAGCCTGCAGTTTAGAGGCCCAAGAAGGGCAATTTGTGCTGTGGATTTAAAGCCTGGTGTGATAGTTAAGCCTGGGTGTCAACTTGACACACCCGGTATTAACTAAACTGGGCTGAGACCACCTCTGGAAATGATCAACTGAGAGTAAATGAAAGATTATACCCACCTTAGATCCTATCAGGACCTCCAAAGCTCTCATAGGATCCTCCCAGTACTGCATCATATAAAAAGGAGCCATCAAAGAGAACAGATGCCTTCTTGCAGTTGTGCTAGGAATTGTTCTTCCTTCCGGCCACCCGGTTCCTTCGACCTTCCAAGACTAGGAGGTCTCCAGCCTTCAGCCATCACCTACTTGACTACCAAACTGAGCGGCTAGGTATTGGCAGCCATTGTTGGATCTACCTCGGTTACTGGAAGCCATCGTTGGAACTACCTCGGCTACTGGAGCCATCGTTGTTCTACCTCTTCCATATCTGTAAGCCAACTCAATAAATTTCATATATATATATTCATTCTGTGAATTCTGTGACTCTAGAAAACCCTAACTAATACAGAAATTGATACCAGGAGTGGTTCTAGAGAAACAGAATTGTAAGAATGAATTTTGCTGGCAAGCTTTGTGATTTCGGGAGCTGGCTTTTTGATCCAGTGAAACCTCCAGTGACTAAAGACTCCCCTAGTGGCATGGAGGACACTGCAACTGTTTGGAGTGAACTGTTTCTAGAACTGGTAAAAGTAGGGTGTGTTAGACAGTCTTGATGCCCTTCTTGCGAGAATTGAGAAGCTCAGCAATTCCGTATATGAAACTTTACATAAAATGAGTAAGAATAAGGAAAATGATGATGCTGGCTGGTCGTTTCTAGCATCTCTCAATAAACTACAAATGGAAAAAGAATATCTCAGAGAGGAAAATATCCAACTCAGAAAGCGCATAAACAATGTGGAAGTTTCTAAGTGTGTCCTAGAGGAGAATCTTCTCTCCAGTAGCAATAGAGCTCGAATTGCTGAAAATCAAACCCAAACTTTGATTATTAGGGTGGCTGAGTTACAACGTAAATTAAATTCCCAGCCTTGAAAGGTGTCAGCGGTTAAAGTAAAAGCGCTGATTGACAAAGAGTGGGATCCTGAAAAGTGGGACGCTGATGTGTGGGAAGACCAAACTGATGATGAAGATGAGGACATTGAACTCTCCAATTCTGGTGCATTTATTCCGCCTGATGAAATGGTCTCCCCACCCTTAGCAGAGAATGAATCCCCACTCCTGCCCTCTACAGAATTGCTATCTCCATCTTTGCATAAGGGAATTACTCATGATTTGTCTGAAAGGAGAGCAAAGACTTTGCCTCAAGAAAATGCTGATGTTATGGCACGCCCACTTGTGATTGCTTCCAGACCTATAACTAGGCTTAAGGCCAAACAGGCTCCTAAAGGTGAAATAGAAAGTATGGTCAATGAGGAGGTATGCTATACTCTTAAAGAACTCCATGACTTTACTAACATGTTTAAGCAGCAGTCTGGGGAATACCCATGGGAGTGGCAAAGTAAGCTATGGGATACTGGTGGAAGAAGTATAAAACTGGATAAAAGTGAGTTCACAGAAATGGCCCCATTGAGTAGAGATTCTAGGTTTAATACTGCTATTCATAGAGTTAAAAATGGTGCCAGAGTTTATTTGAGTGGGTAGCTGTAAGTTTGGCCTTCTGAGAAGGAACTAGAGATTCCAGACATTCCTTGGTTTAATGTTGACGATGGGATTAAGAGGCTCAGGGAAATTGGTATGCTTGGCTGGATATGATCTTTAAAATCTAATTCTCAATGGGAGAATCCAGATGACATGCCTTTTACCAGAAATGTACTTAATAAATTGATGAGAGGGGCAGCACCAAATATGAAGACTCCTATCATTGTTCTTCTCCTTGTTCCAGACCTAACAATGGGAGATGCTGCCGCCCAGTTGGAAGACTTAAATTCAATGGGCCTAGGTGGATCGAGGAGTAGTAAGGGCCAAGTGGCAGCATTGAATCGCCAATGGCAAAGTAAGCGTACTAACCATAATGCGCAGCATAGACAGAACAGTACTTATGAGGGTCTCACTCGCTTAGACCTTTAGCATTGGTTAATTAACCATGGTGTCCCCAAAAGTGAAATAGATAAAAAGCCTACAAAGTTCCTATTTGACCTGTACAAACAGAAAAATTCTAATACAAATGAAGGACAAGCTGCCTTTACTTGTAGTAGCAGAGAATCACGGCCTGTCAACCAATTTCCAGACTTGAGCCAGTTTACAGATCCAGAACCCTTGAATGAAGGGGAGGCCAGGTTCCTTTAAGTAAGGACATTGGAACCATAGGAAAAAGCTTTAATATTAATATTTCTCCTATCCTTCCACAAATGGACCTAAGGCCTTTCACTAGAGTAGCTGTGCATTGGGGGAAAGGAAATAATCAGACATTTCGGGCTCTACTAGATACTGGGTCTGAGTTGACATTGATTCCAGGAGACCCTAAAAGCATAGTGGCCCTCCAGTTAAAGTAGGGGCATATGGAGGTCAGGTGATTGATGGAGTTTTGGCTAATGTTCGACTCATAGTAGGTCCAGTAGGTCCCGGAACTCATCCAGTGGTTATTTCCCCAGTACCAGAATGTATAATTGGAATAGATATACTTAGAAGTTGGCAGAACCCTCACATTGGTTCCTTAAAATGTGGAGTAAGAGCCATTATGGTTGGGAAGGCCAAATAGAAGCCTTTAGAATTGCCTCTACCAAGGAAAATAGTGAATTAGAAACAGTATCGTATTCCTGGAGGAATTACAGAAATTATTAGTGCCACCATAAAGGACTTGAAGGATGCAGGGGTGGTGGTTCCGACCACCTCTCCTTTTAATTCTCCCATTTGGCCTGTGCAGAAGACAGATGGATCGTAGAGAATGACAGTTGATTATCACAAACTTAATCAAGTTGTGACTCCAATTGCAGTTGCTTAACCAGATGTGGTTTTGTTGCTTGAGCAGATCAATACATCTCCTGGTACTTGGTATGCAGCCATTGAACTTGCAAATGCTTTTTTCTCCATACCTATTCATAAAGATCATCAGAAGCAATTTGTCTTCAGTTGGCAAGGCCAATAGTATACATTTACAGTGTTACCTCAAGGGTATATCAGTTCTCCAGCCCTATGCCATAACTTGGTTTGCAGAGATCTTGATCACTTGTCTATTCCACAAGGTATCACACTAGTCCATTATATAGATAATATTATGCTGATTGGATCAAGTGAGCAGGAAGTAGCAAGCATTTTGGATTTGTGGGTAAGGCATATGTGCAAGGGAGGATGGGAAATAAATCCAATCAAAATCCAAGGACCTTCTACTTCAGTAAAATTTTTAGGAGTTCAGTGGTGTGGGGCATGTAGAGATATCCCCTCTAAGGTAAAGGATAAGTTGTTACACCTGGCCACTTCTACCACTAAGAAAGAAGCATAACGTTTAGTGGGCCTGTTTGGATTTTGGAGGCAGCACACATCCTCACTTGGATGTGTTACTTAGGCCCATATACCAAGTAACTCAGAAAGCTGCCAGCTTTGATGGGGCCCAGAACAAAAGAAGCTCTTCAGCAGGTTCAAGCTGCTGTACAGGCTGCCTTGCCACTTGGATCACATGATCCAGCAGACCCAATGGTATTTGAAGTATCTGTCACAGATAGAGATACTGTTTGGAGTCTCTGGCAGCCTCCCATAGGTGAATCACAGAGGAGACCCTTGGGATTTTGGAGCAAGGCCCTGCCATCATCCGTAGACAATTACTCTCCTTTTAAGTAACAACTCTTGGCTTGTTATTGGGCCTTAGTGGAAACTGAACGTCTAACAATGGGTCACCAAGTTAGCATGCGACCTGAGTTACCCATCATGAGTTGGGTGTTATCTGACTCAGCAAGCCATAAAGTTGGACGGGAACAGCAGCAATCTATCCTGAAGGCACAAGTAAGCTACATGAAGAAGTTGCCCAAATGCCTATAGTTTCCCAACCTGTTGCAATGCCTGTTGCCAAGCATGCACCTATGGCCTCCTGGGGTGTGCCCTATGATCAGCTAACTGAAGAAGAGAAGACTAGGGCATGGTTCACAGATGGTTCTGCTTGCTATTCCAGTGCCACCCAGAAGTGGACCGCTGCAGCGCTGCAACCCCTTTCTGCAACAACCCTAAAGGACACTGGAGAAGGGCAGAACTTCGGGCAGTGCACATGGTTGTACACTTTGCCTGGAAGGAAAAATGGCCACATGTGCGACTGTATACTGATTCATGGGCTGTAGCCAATGGTTTGGCAGGATGGTCGGGGACTTGGAAGGAACATAATTGGAAAATTGGCGAGAAAGACATCTGGGGAAGAAGCATGTGGATAGATCTCTCCCAATGGGCAAAGGACACAAAGATATTTGTGTCTCATGTAAATGCTCATCAAAAGAGGGCATCGACAGAAGAAACATTAAATAATCAGGTGGATAAGATGACCCGTTCTGTGGATAGTCAGCCTCTTTCCTCAACCATTCCTGTCATTGCCCAATGGGCCCATGAACAAAGTGGACATGGTGGCAGAGATGGAGGTTATGCATGGACTCAACAACATGGACTTCCACTCACCAAGGCTTACCTGGCTACAGTTGCTGCTGAGTGCCAAATCTGCCAGCAGCAGAGACCAACGCTGAGTCCTCGATATGGAGTTATTCCTCAGGGTGACCAACCAGCAACGTGGTGGCAGGTTGACTACATTGGACCACTTCCAAGATGGAAATGGCAGCGCATTGTTCTTACCGGGATAGATACTTATTCTGGTTATGGATTTGCCTTTCCTGCACGCCATGCTTCTGACAAGACTACCATCCAGGGACTTACAGAATGCCTTATCCACCATCATGGAATTCCACACAGCATTGCTTCTGACCAGGGAACTCATTTCACAGCTAAAGAAGTACGGCAGTGGGCACATGACCATGGGATTCATTGGTCTTACCATGTTCCCCATCATCCTGAAGGAGCTGGCTTGATAGAACGGTGGAATGGCCTTTTAAAGGCACAATTACAGCATCAATTAGGTGGCAATAGTCTGGAGGGATGGGGCAGAATTCTCCAGAAGGCAGTATATGTCTTAAACCAGCGTCCAATATATGGTCCTGTGTCTCCTATAGCCAGGATTCACGGGTCCAGGAATCAAGGGGTGGAAACAGGAATAGCTCCTCTTACTATCACTCCTAGTGACCCATTAGGAAAATTTTTGCTTCCTGTTCCTGCAAGCCTGTATTCTACTGGCTTAGAAGTTTTGAGTCCAGAGCAGGGAATGCTTCTGCCAGGAGACACAGCAACTATTCCTTTGAACTGGAAGCTAAGGCTTCCTCCTGGTTATTTTGGACTTCTGATGCCCTTGAGCCAACAGGCTAAGAAAGGATTAACAGTGTTAGGAGGGGTGATTGACCCAGACCACCAAGGAGAAATTGGACTGGTTCTCCACAATAGTGGTAAGGAAGAGTAGGTCTGGAGTCCAGGAGATCCACTAGGGTGTCTCTTGGTATTACCATGTTCTGTGATTAAGGTCAATGGGAATTTACAGCAACCCAACACAGGAAAGACAGTAAATGGTCCAGATCCTTCAGGAATGAAGGTATGGATAACCCCTCCAGGTAAAGAACCAAGACCTGCAGAAGTACTTGCTGAAGGTGGAGGAAATACAGAATGGGTAGTAGAAGGTAGTTATAAATACCACCTAAGGCCACGTAACCAGTTACAGAAACTAGGATTATAATTGCCATGAGTGCTTCTGGTCTAGACTGTCAAGAATAGACTTGAGCATGTGCACATATTCTAAGAAGACATTTATGTTATGTATTGTAATGTTAATCTGTAGTTATGAGATGAAATGCTGTAATCTACATTATGATATTGTGTTATGGGACACTAAGACAAAGCATTTCTTAAGGGACATTGTCATTGATCTTGGAAAAAATAATGTGTGTGCAGTTGTACGTGGATAGCTATATTATGTTAGCAGAACGCAGAATCTTACTGTTTTTATTTGAAGAATTTTTAATGGCCTAAGGAAATGTGATTTCGTGTCAAGTTGACAAGGGGTGGACTTGTGATAGTTAAGCCTGGGTGTCAACTTGACACACCCGGTATTAACTAAACTGGGCTGAGACCACCTCTGGAAAGGATCAACTGAGACTACTTGAAGGATTATACCCGCCCTAGATCCTATCAGGACCTCCAAAGCTCTCAATGGATCTTCCCAGTAATGCATCATATAAAAAGGAGCCACCAAGAAGAACAGATGCCTTCTTGCACCTGTGCTAGGAATTGTTCTTCATTCCGGCCACCCGGTTCCTTCGACCTTCCAAGACTAGGAGTTCTTCAGCCTTCAGCCATCACCTACTTGACTACCAAACTAAGCGGCTAGCTATTGGCAGCCATAGTTGGAACTATCTCGGCTGCTGACAGCCTTCACTGGACTACCTTGGCCATATCTGTAAGCCAACTCAATAAATTTCATATATATATATATATATAGATAGATAGATATATTCATTCTGTGAATTCCATGACTCTGGAGAACCCTAAATAATACATCTGGTTTGCCATTGAAAAGTAAAGATGTTAGAGATGCCAGAGGCAAGATGGGACACCTGCCAAGGAAAGCTGTATACCCTGGGAGGAGTCAGCTCAAGAGAGCAACATATTCTATGGCAGCTGCATTGGAGGGATGGAACCAAAGCCCTTTGGAACTGAGATTATTTCAACAAGAGGTTCACCTGTTGGACTTGGAGCTACAAGATTTGGTGTTTGTCCTGCTGGTTTTCGGTCTTGTTATGGACCAATCTTTCCAATGCCCCCATTCCTTCCTTTTGAAATGGGAATGTTTATTCTATGCCACTGTATGTTGGAAGTATGTAACTCATCTTTTGATTTTACAGGAGGCTTTGGATTTTGGACGTTTGTACTGTTGGGACTACTGATGTAGTCTATGAAGACTTTTAAAGTTGGACTGAGTATGGCTTATATAATGAGATGACAATGAGCCAGTGGTGGCCAGGAGTGGAATGTCATGGTTTGAAATGTGTCTCCCACAGTCTCATGTGTTTGCCAAAGTCATTGTACCTTGAGAAGTGGAGCCTTGCTGGAGGAAAGTAGTCACAAGTGGTGGGCCTTGAGGTGTATTAGTCCCACCCTACCTCCAAGAGAAGTCTGCCTTTGCAGCAAGCAGTCTGCAGCTCTCAGCTTCCAAGATGTCTGCAGTGACTTAGACTTCTCCAGCATTGGCCAGCCAGCCATGCCGCCTCTGCTTTGAGAGACTGTCACGTCCCTCTGGAACTGTACGCAGAATAAACCTCCCTTTCTCCCTTAAGTTGATCGACTTGAGTGTTCTCTCACAGCAATAATTAGGAGTAACTGTTACACTGTCTAATTCAGTGCAGCCAAAAACACACAAAAAAAAAGAAGGTCATAAGAGATAAAACAAAAATGCCCAGGACACAGCGCAAATCTATGAAATACAAAAATCAAGGCAATAAAGATCCTTCTGAAAGAATTAACCCCACAATCACGGAGTCCAACCAGAACAAACTCACAGAAAATAGCCAAGAAAGCCATACCCATGACAATGATTTTCAAAGCCTAATCTTTACTATGAGCAAAAAAATGATAAAGGAAATCCGGAAGTAGTTAAATAATCACATCAATCACTTGGAATGAGAACACAACAGGCACATGGAGGAGATGAGAAAACCAGTTGATAAAACAAAAATAGGCACAGAACAATTAAAACAATCTGAAGCAGAGTTTAACTCAAACTAAAAGACAAGCTCTCTTCAACCCAGAATTCAACACTGAGTCTTATGGCAGTACTAATGAAGCAGAAAATAGAATATCAGATCATGAAGACAAAGTGGAAGAACTAACTAGTTCAATCAAAGAGGTTGTTAAATCCAAAAATATATTGAGAGGAATATTCGAGGGTTATGGGTCATCTTGATGAAGCCTAACGTGTCCATTTATGGAATACTGGAATAAGAACCCCAAAATACATCTGAGTAAAATTTTCAATTATAATAAAGAAAAACTTTCCACATTTAAAGAAAGAGAGGCCCATTTAAATAAAAGTGGCATTCTGCAGAGCAAACAGAGAAAACAAGTCACTTTAAAGGGGAAAATTAGTAAAATAACAAATGGTTTTTCAATGGAAACAGTAAAATGCAGAAGAGCTTGGAGAAACGTACATCAAGTATTGAATTAGCACAAATATCCATCCATGCTGATATACCCAGCAAAAATATCAGTCATGATCAAGGGTGAAAGAAAAATTTTCCACCATGAAGGCAACTTGAAAGCTTACATGACCACCAAATCAGGTCTTCATAAATTCTAGAAAAGATACTCAAGCTTGGAGAAAGTAACAATCATATCCAGGAGGACAGAAGGGAAGTATGACACCACCAAAATCTATAGGCTAAATAATACACTTATGAACTCCACTAAACACAAAAAGTGTCAGCAATTAAAAGTAATTTCTCGGGGCTGGAGAGGTGGCTCAGGGGTTAAGCCTCCGCCTTGCAGGCGGAAGGTCCTGAGTTCGGATCCCAGATCCCACCTATAGACGCCAGGCGGAAGCGGGGGCGGCCTGCGCTTCTGGTCCTGGTAGGGCGGAGCTTGTGAATCCCGGGGCAGAAGGAGGTGGAGGCGTCCATGGTGGTTCGCGAATTCGTCCGTGGTTCTACACATACACAGACACACACACACACGCGCGCACATACACACGCACATGCACACAGTTGAATAAATAATAAAATAAAAAAAAATTTTAAAGTAATTTCTCCATTGTAACACTAAATATCAATGGAATTAACTCACCAATCAAAAGACACAGATTACAAACATGGACTAGAAATCAAAACCTATCCATTTGCTGTCATCAGGAAACCCATCTCACTACAAAAGATAGGCACATTCTAAAAATAAAACATTGGTCAAAAGTTTTGGAAGAAAATAGGACCAGGAAATAACTAGGGGTAGCAAAGCCAAAGAAAATCATAAGAGATTGAGAAGGTTACTAAATTTTAGTCACAGGTACAATTCACTAGTAAGACTTCACAACACTGAACATATACTTATGCACCTAATATGGTCTGCTCCACATTCATTAAGCAAACACTACTAGGTCTAAAACAAGAAATCAATCCCCAAAGAATAATATAGGGGAATTCAATACTATACTTTCAACGTGGGATAGAACAACAGGCCAAAACTTAAGAGACACACATTAGAACTTACTCAACCCCTTACTGAAATGGACCTTACATATCTCTATCAAACTTTCCATCTATGCACGAAGGAATACACATTTTTGTCAGCAGCCCTCGGAACTTTCTCCAAAATGGACCACATATGGGGCCACAAAACAAATCTCCACATGTTCAGGAAAGTTGAAATTTTAGGCTGTACCTTATCAGACCACCATGTCTAATTGACATCCACAACACAACAAAGAGCAGAAAATACACTAACTTTTAGAAACTAGCCCTTTCCCCACCCGCCCAGGAGGAGCGCAGTCCAGCCGGGACTCACAGCAACCTAGGTAAGCTCCCCCTGCCCACCCCCAAAACCCTGGCAGCCTACTGGTCCCAGCGCCTCCCACTAGCCAGCTGGAGCTGCACTGGCCAGGCCAAATAATTCAGATCAGTGAAAAACGCACAGAAATTGAAAGAAGGTCTTAGGAGTTAAAATGACAATGCCCATGTCAAAATGCAAAACTATGATAAACAAAGCACAAGAAAACAAATCTCCCACTGAAGGAATTAATCCCATAATGATAGACTCCAACCAGAACAAACCCACAGAAAAAAACTAAGAAAGCCTGACCCAAGATAATGACTTTAAAAACATGATCATTACCATAATCAATAAATACTATGAAACAGGAAATCCGGGTGGAATTAAATAACCGTATCAATCACTTTGAAGAAGAACACAACAGACACTTGGAGGAGTTGAGAAAAACAGTTCAAGAAACAAAAATAGGCATAGAGCAGTTAAAACAGGCTCAAGCAGAGTTTAAAACTGAACTAAAAGACAAGTTATCTTCAAACCAGAACTCAACAAAGAGTCTTATCAGCAGAACTAAGGAAGCAGAAAATAGAATTTCAGACCTTGAAGACAAAGTGGGAGTATTAACCAGCTCAATGGAAGAGGTTGTTAAGTGAAAAAGATACTTGAGAGAAATATTCAAGAGTTACGGGATACCCTGAAGAAACCTAACATGCAAATTCATGGAATACCAGAGCAAGAATCCCAAAATACCACACCTGAGGAAATTTTTCAAACTTTCATCAAGGAACACTTTCCTCATCTAAAAAAAGAGAGGCCCATCCATATACAAGAGGCATTCCCCACCCCAAACAGATACAACCAAAATAGAAACTCGTCATGGCCAATAATAGTGAAAACACTCCACATTCAAGATAAAGAAATGGTGCTGAGAGCTTCAAGGGGAAAAAAGTCACTTTTAAAGGTAATCCTATTAAAATAACAAATGACTTCTCAATGGAACAGTAAAAACAAGAAGAGCTTGGAGAGACATACTTCAAGTACTGAATGAGCAAAAATATCAACCCAGGCTGATATACCCCCTAAAACTATCCATCATGATGGAGGGAGAAAGAAAATTTTCCACCACGAAGACAACTTAAAGGGATACATGCCCACCAAACCAGAGCTTCAAAATGCTAGAGGTGGTACTCAAGCTTGAAGAAAAAAACAAGCATATCTGGAGGGACAAAAAGGGAAGCATAACACCACTAAAACCTAAAAGCAAAACAATACACTTACAAAGGCCACTAAACATAATAAATGTCCAGAATTAAAAATAGTTTCTCCATTATAACATTAGATGTTAATGGAAATAACTCATTGATCAAGAGACACAGATTATAAACTTCATTAAAAATCACAATCCATCAATCTGCTGCCTGCAGGAAACCCATCTCACCACAAAAGATAGCACATCCTAAAAATAAAAGGCTGGTCAACAATTTTACAAGCTAATGGAAGCAGCAAACAGACAGGGGTAGCCATTATGATATCAGACAAAGCAGACTTCAAACCAAAGAAAATTATAAGAGACACAGATGGATACTACATTTTAGTCACAGGTACAATTCACCAGGAAGACTTCACAATACTGAACATATAGGCACCCAATACGGGCCCCTCCACATTCATTAAGAAAACCCTACAGCATCTAAAGCAGGAAATCAACCCCCAAACGATTATTCTTGGGGACTTCAACACCGCCCTCTCAACATGGGATAGATCAACAGATCAAAAGCTTAACAGAGACACTTTAGACCTTAATCAAACCCTTAAAGAAATGGACCTTACAGATCTCCATCGAACTTTTCACCCACATACCAAAGAATACACATTTTTCTTAGTAGCACACGGAACTTTTTCCAAAATAGATCACAAACTGGGCCACAAAAAGAATCTACACATACACAAAAAGTTAAAATTCTAAACTGTGCCCTGTCAGACCACCATGGCCTAAAGCTGGACATCCACAACACAACAAACAAGAGAAAATACACTAACTCCTGGAAACTTAACAATATGATGCTGAATGAGAACTGGATTCAGGAAGAAATTAAAAAGGAAATTCAAGATTTCCTGAAAGTGAATGATAATGAAAATACAACTTACCAAAATCTCTGGGACACAATGAAAGCTGTCCTAAGAGGTAAGTTCATAGCTCTTAATGCCTACATCAAAAAAATGGTAACATCAGAAATAAACAACTTAACAATGCAGCATAAAGCTTTAGAGAAACTAGAGCAATCTGATCCCAAAAGTAGTAGAAGAAAGGAGATTAGCAAAATAAGGGGAGAAATATCTGAAATCGAGACTAAGAAAACGATAGAAAAAAATCAACCAGTCAAAAAGCTGGTTCTTTGAAAAAAATCAATAAGATTGATACACCCCTAGCTAAATTAACCAAAAGCAAGAGAGAGAAAACCCACATTAACAAAATTAGAAATGAACACAGAGTTATCACTACTGATACCCAAGAAATCCAGAGAATTATAACATCATATTTCAAAAACTTACACTCTGAAGTTTGACAACACAAAAGAGATGGAAGAATTCCCAAGTAAACACAACTTACCTAAATTGAATCAGGAAGTTGTGAATTATTTAAATAGTCCTATAACATATGAGGAAATTGAGGAAGTAATCTCCAATCTGCCCACCAAAAAATGTCCTGGACCAGATGGATACAGCACAGAGTTCTACCAGACATTTAAGGAGTTAATAACACCAGTACTCCTTAAACTGTTCCATCAAATAGCAAAGGAAAGAACACTACCAAATTCCTTCTATGAAGCTAATATCGTTTTAATCCCAAAACCTAATAAAGAGTCACTTAAAAAAGAAAACAATAGGCCGATTTCTCTGATGAACACAGATGCAAAGATTCTCAACAAAGTTTTAGCAAATCAGATTCAAAAACATATTAAAAAGATCTTTCACGGGGACCAAGTAGGCTTCATCCCCGGCACAGAAGTTTGGTTCAATATACGCAAATCAATAAGTGTAATTCATCATGTAAACCAGTCCAAAGTCAAGGCCACATGATACTCTAGATAGATGCAGAAAAAGCTTTTGACAAGATCCAACAGCCTTTTATGATCAAAACGCTAGAGACAATAGGAATGGAAGGAACCTTTATCAATATAATAAAAGCTGTATACAAGAAGCCCACAGCAAGGATTAGCTCAATGGGGAACAATTGGAAGCAATCCCACTTCGATCAGGAACTAGACAAGGCTGTCCACTCCACCACTTCTATTCAATATTGTACTTGAAGTCTTAGCTGAAACCATAAGACAAGAAAGGGACATAAGAGGGATTCAAATCGGCAAGGAAGAAGTCAAGCTATCCCTATTTGCTGATGACATGATCTTATACCTGAGTGATCCCAAAAACTCCACCAGGAAGCTCCTGGAACTAATTGAGAAGTTCAGCAGGGTGGCAGGATACAAAATAAACGTGCAAAAATCAGAGGCTTTCCTATATGCCCAGAATGAAAGAAGTGAAAAAGTCTTGAGAGAAACAATCCCATTTACTATAGCACCTAAAAAAATGAAATACCTTGGTATAAACCTAACTAAGGAGGTATAATACCTTTACAATGAAAACTTTAAAACCCTAAAGAAAGAAATAGCAGAAGACACCAGAAGGTGGAAAGACCTCCTTTGTTCCTGGATTGGCAGAATCAACATCATAAAAATGACCATCCTACCAAAGGGAATATACAGATTCAATGCTATACAAATCAAAATCCCAAAGCAATTCTTCAAAGAAGTTGACCAAACAATCTCAAAGTTCATATGGAGGCACAAAAGACCCAGGATAGCAAAAACAATCCTGAGTAACAAAAACACAGCTAGAGGTATTACTATACCAAACCTAAGTCTATACTACAAATCCATAGTTATAAAGACAGCCTGGTACTGGCTCCAAAATAGACACATAGATCAATGGATAAGGATTGAAGACCCAGATATAAGCCCACAAAGTTACAGCCATTTGGTCTTTGACAAAGGGGCCCAAAGAATCCAATGGAAAAAGAACAGCATCTTCAACAAATGGTGCTGGCAAAACTGGATCTCCACATGCAGAAGATTAAAGCTGGACCCGTACTTGTCACCATGTACAAGACTTAATTCCAAATGGATCAAGGACCTTGATTTAAGGCCAGAGACTTTAAAAACCATAGTTGAAAGAATAGGGAACTCCCTTGAGATTATTGGGCTAGGCCAACAGTTCCTAAACAGACATCCAATGGCACAGTCACTGCTACCAATTCTCAACAGGTGGGATCTTGTGAAATTAAAGAGCTTCTGTTCAGATAAAGAGATTGTCACACGAGCTCAAAGGCAACCCACAGAATGGGAGAAAATCTTCACTATCCACCTATCTGACAGAGCTCTACTGTCCAGAGTGCACAAAGAACTTAGAAAACTGAACTCCAAGGAAAACACTGGCCCAATTAAAAAATGGGCCCTGGAACTTCAAAGAAACTTTACCAGGGATGAAATTAAAATGTCTAACAAATATCTTAAAAAATGCTCCACTTCCTTCGCCATCAGGGAAATGCAAATCAAAACTTCCCTGAGATATCATCTCACCCCGGTCAGGATGGTAAAAATCCACAATACAAACAACGACAAATGCTGGAGAGGATGTGGAGAGAGGGGAACTCTCCTACATTGTTGGTGGGAGTGCAGGCTCATACAGCCACTCTGGCGAGCCGTCTGGAGATTCTTAAAGAAATTAAACATTGAAATGCCATATCACCCTGCTATCCCACTTTTGGGAATAACCCCCCATGCAGCAGAAGTTCCCCTCTATAGCACAAGCTCGACCATGTTCATAGCAGCACTGTTTACAATAGCAAAGTCATGGAATCAACCTAAATGTCCAACAGTTGACGAGTGGATAAGGAAACTGTGGTACATCTATACAATGGAGTACTACTCAGCCATCAAAAATGATGAATTACTGGAATTTGCTGGGAAATGGATGTCATTAGAAAGAATTATATTAAGTGAAGTATCCCAAACCCAGAAAATTAAGCGCCGTATGTACTCCCTAATAGGTGGTTCCTAGTACCAAACTCACCCAGCCCACATTGAGACACTCAAAAGTAAACCTATGTAACATAGTAATTGCAAGGATTATGGTGCTGGCAAAACTGGATCTCCGCATGCAGAAGATTAAAGATGGATCCGTACTTGTCACCATGTACAAGACTTAATTCCAAATGAATCAAGGACCGTGATTTAATGCCAGAAACTATAAAAACCATAGTTGAAAGGATAGGGAACTCCCTTGAGCTGATTGGGCTAGGCCAACATTTCCTAAACAGACATCCAATGGCACAGTCACTGCTACCAACTCTCAACAGATGGGATCTTGTGAAATTAAAAAGCTTTTGTTCAGATAAAGAGATTGTAACAAGAGCTCAAAGGCAACCCACAGAATGGGAGAAAATCTTCACTAACCACATATCTGATAGAGCTCTGCTCTGCAGAGTGCACAAAGAACTTAGAAAAGTAAACACCAAGAAAACAAATGGGCCAATTAAAAAATGGTCCCTGAAACTTTACCAGGGATGAAATTAAAATGTCTAACAGATATCTGAAAAAATGCTCCACTTCCTTAGCCATCAGGGAAATGCAAATCAAAACTTCCCTGAGATATCATCTCACCACGGTCAGGATGGCAAAAATCCACAATACAAACAACACCAAATGCTGGAGAGGACGTGGAGAGAGGGGAACTCTGCTACATTGCTGGTGGGAATGCAGGCTCATACAGTCACTCTGGTGAGCTGTCTAGAGATTCTTAAAGAAATTAAAGATTGAAATGCCATATGACCCTGCTATTCCACTTTTGGGAATAACCCCCCATATAGCAGAGGTTCACCTCGATAGCACAAGCACGACCATGTTCATAGCAGCACTGTTTACAATAGCAAAGTCATGGAATCAACATCATAACAATGACCATCATATCAAAAGCAAATAAAAATTCAATTCTATATCAACCCAAATCACGAAGCAATTCTTTAAAGAAGTTGAGCAAACAATATCAAAATTCACGTGGAAGTACAAAAGACCCATGATCGCAAAAACAATCCAGAATAACAAAAACAGTGCGGGAGGTATCACCATACCAAATCTTAATCTATATTACACATCCATAGTAATAAAAATAGCCTGGAGCTTGCTCCGAAATAAACTTGTTGATCAATGGATGAGGATGGAAGACCCAGATATAAGCCTACACATTCACAGCCATTTGATCTTTGACAAGGGGACCGAAAAAATACAATAGAAAAAGAAGAGCATTTTCAACAAAGAGTGGTAGCAAAACTGGATGTCCACATGCAGAAGATTAAACTGAATCTGTACTTGTCAGCATGCATAAAAATTAATTGCAAATAGATCAAGGACCTTAATATGAGTCCAGAGACTATAAAATCCCTATTTGAAAGGGTCGGGTACTCTCCCAAGCTAATTGGACAAGGCCAAGGGCTCCTAAATAGAAATCCAATAGCACAGCCACTAGAACCAACACTCAACAAGTGGGATCTTATGACATTAAAGAGCTTCTGTTCAGATAAAGAGATTGTAAACCAAGCAAAATGGCAACCCCAGAATGGGATGAAATTTTCTCGAACACATATGTGATAGAGCTCTTTTATTCATAGTGCAAGAAGAGCTTAAAAAACTGAACACCAAGAAGAAACATGGCCCAATTAAAAAATGGGCCTAGGCACACTGAAGGATGCTCCAGGAATCGGGGGAGGAGAGGTAGCACTGGGAGAAAGGGAAGGAGGGGGGAAAGAAAGGGAAGAGGGAGGAGGAAACCAGGGGATCCAGGGAGGGATGGAGGGAGGGAGGGGAATGGGGTACTTATCATCTTTGTACAAGTGGAAGAAATAAAAAAAAATGGGCCTAGGAACTCAAAAGAATCTTTTCCAAGGACGAAATTGAAATGTCTAACAAATATATTAAAAAATGCTCCACATTGTTACTTAGCCATCAGGGAAATGCAAATTGAAATTTCCCTGAAATATTATCTTACCTGGTCAGGATGACAAAAGTCCACAACTCAAGCATCACCAAATGCTGAGATGATGTGGAGAGAGGGTAACTCCCATATATTGCTGGTAGGAATGATGGCTTATACAACCATTCTGGTGATCAGTTTGATGATTTCTAAAAAAGTTAAAGATTGAAATGTCATATGACCCTGCCATACTACTTCTGGGAATAAACCCAATAATTCAGAAATTCATTACATTGACAGAAGCACAACCATGTTCATAGCAGCACTATTTACAACAACAAAGTCATAGAATCAACACAAATGCCTAACAGTTGACTGTTGACTAAGGATAATGTGGGACATTTATACAATGTCCCATCAAAAAAGATGAATTAATGAGATCTGCCAGGAATTGGATGGAATTAGAAAAAGTTATATTGAGTGAAGTATTCCAGACACAGAAATTACACACTGTGTGTAGTCCCTAATATGTGGATCCTAGGACCAAACTCACTTAATAATATATTCATAGATAAATCTCTTTAGTACATATTATAATCACAAAGACTATAAATAGTAGGGAAGGGGTAGGAGGGCTCCCCTAGAAAAAAGGAGAGAGCAGACCATGTTTCAGTAAAGAAAATAGGTCACCATCAAGTATTACATTAAATAAATCTCTACCCGTCCTATGCTCTGGGAAAATTAAGGAAGAAGGGGCAGCAAGATTGTCAACCCTAAAAATGGGGAGGACCAATGATATGCAAGATGCTCCACACAAGTTAAGGCTGCAGTAGTCATAATTAGACATTGCACAATGACAGACATGTCAATGACTCCCAAAGTCTACCATGAATTACAGGCAGTACAATCATTAGAGGCAAGGGATTAATAGTCATGATAATTAACAGTCATAATAGAGTTCCCATACTAGCAGTGAGCCCAAGAAAGTGTTCCATGCTATGCCACTGAGTCCTCAAACCTCACTAGTGTGGAGGACTCAGATGTTTGGAATTCAAACAGAAGGATTCTCCAGGTGATGGGAAGGGGAGGAGGAAGCACTCAGAGAAAGAGGGGGAGGGAGAGTGAAAACTAGAGGAAAATGGGGGAAGAGGTAAAGGGGGAAGAGGAAGGGGTGAAGGGAGGGAGAGGACCAGGGTAATATTGGAGCTTGATTGGGGAAAAAATAAAATTTAAATTAAAAAAGCATGCCAATTCTTATTTAGAGCACTACCAACACTCCATGAGCATATTACCATTTGATATTTAAGCATATTACAAATAACCATTGTATGAATATTATACTGCATATAACATTTTTCTTACTGACATATAATTCCTTTTTTTTTCCACATTTTATTTTTTCCTAGTCATACGAGCTCAATAGTTAACCCCTCTTCTACCTCTTCCCTCCCCTCTATTATCATTCCCCATTGTATTCCCCCCTATCCCCTTTTTTTCACCTCTTCCTCCTCCCTCCTCCTCTGCCAGTGCCTCCCACTTCTTCTCTCTCATACTATTTTCCTTCTTTCTTTAATTTTTCTATCTCAACCTACCATCCCATGTTCATAGCATCTCTACTCACAGTAACAAAGAAGTATAACCAGCCTAGATGTCCAACAGTATTTGAGTGATTAACGAAAGTGTGTTACATATATACAATGGAATACTATTCAGCAGTCAGAAAAAGAAGTGAAATAATGAAATGTGCTGGTAAATGGATGAGGCTGAAAAAAATTATACTGAATGACTATCCTAGACACACACAGACAGATGTCATATATCCTCCCTTATAAGCAAAATATAGCATTAAACATTCAGAATAATATCATCAGACAGAATCTCTTCTAACGCTCAGAAATGACAAGGGAACATAAGTCAAGGGTGTGGAGGAGCATCCCAAAAGAGTAGAGATGATAGAACTCAGGAAAATAGATGAATAAGGCAAATATCAACTTCTATTTATACTAAATACATAAAATTGTCTTAGTTGAATTACATGGAGGTGTGTTGTACCAAATGTACCCACTCTGTGCAGTGATATAAATAATTTGTTTAATTCTTCATCCACCAATAAATATATATGGTCATTCTATAAGCCCATGGTAGACTCACATTTTTAATTTTTTTGATTCAATGGTTATCTGCATTCATCTATAGTAGCTTTATGTCAAATCATGTTTTCTTTCTTACTTGCCTATGAACTACATGGGAGAAGGAGACACAGCCACCTTTATTGGCTGGATTCTCAACTGAATCACATTGCATGACATTACATGTCTGCATATGCTTGCCTGAAATAGGTCTCACAGTTCACCACTTACAAATGCCAGCACTGTGTCAAGAGCAGAACTGGATAGTGTGAAGGGCTGATATGCAAGCTTGGTTCTCTCACTGCTGTGTGAAAGCTGTTACAAAGTAGATGAAGAGGACACAAGAATAATGCAGACATTGTATGTTCTAGTCCCCACTGAGATGGAATCTCTACTGAGTTTTCAAAGACGAATCCCCAGAGAGAATATTTCCTGCCATGGTTTAAATGCACAAATGAGGTCTTCTTAAAAGAAGTCCAAATATTGATAGGAGCAGTTAGATGACTGACAAGAAAGAGAACATTTTTGATGGCATTATTTTCCATTCCTTTTTCCAAGTCATTGTCTAAAATATAGAATGCCCTGGATATAATGCATGCATTTACCTGTTCCATTGGAAATTTCATTCTCCGGGCAACTGACACAATTAAAACAACAGGTATCCTTTCCCTCCTGTGGACTTTTCCTGAATCCAGGCATGCAATGTGAACTGCATACAGAGATGGGTGTCTAAAAAGTGTCAGATGTGAATTGAAGACAGACAGGAATTTTATTTAATTGAACAGTGAATATAGGAAGTCAGAGAGCTGGACTAAAAAAAAACTTTATTTATAAGTTGTATTTTATTCATATCAATAACAAGGTTCAATCAATAGACCAGATGACCAGTTCAGTAGAACTGTCTGTATGTGTGTGTACCTACATGTATTACATATATTATATGGAATAATAATAGTAGGCCAATATTATAGATCAAAAGTTCATCACAAAAATCTTAGAAAATGTAACTTTTAAGTTCAAGTACATGATATTTTATATTCTTCAAAGACACATACCTCAACACCAGGTCTTTGTCATTCATATTTCTATCCAAACATGGCAAAGTTAACCCACCTGTCTGTCTCCTGTGTTCCATTCTATCATATCCTCAGACAAAGACAATTGCTGACCACGTGTTAAATATGAGGAAAACGTCCCAATTTTCACTTGAAGTCCAAGACCTTGTGGAAAATTCCAGAAGTTCAGAATGTCATACTCTGCATCCAACTTTTCTTTCTGATTCATAATAACTGGTTCTCCAGCAGGATTGTGAAAACGGATGTTCTTCAGGAAAGGGTTCAGCTGAAAGGGATATGAATTCTTGATGGACTTTAATTAGAAAAAAGAACCCTAATTTGATTGGGAATAGTGTAAGATTTCAAGACAGTCACCTGTGTGAGAGTTTCACACCATCTCCCAAAGGACATATTACCTGCCATGGAGAAAATCTAATATTCCAATTTTTCATTTTTTGCATGTCCACCTGTTGAAGAATCATCTTATGGAGACTATGGGCCACAGCATACACAGCATTGTAAACATTGTAACTTCCATCACTCATGTCCATGTTGAAACGATGCCAAGGTAACCATTCCAAGGAGCCTCCAGAGGAACAATTCTCCAAAGTTCTACAAGTGGCATTTGATATTGGGCATTTAAAATATGACTCCCAAATTCTTGCAAGGAATATGTCTTCAGGGTATTCGGAAGGATTTACATTCTGGATAAAAGTCTTGAAAGTAGAAATTTCACGATGGTGTGGTGCAAAAATGAGAGTCCCATGGAATGAGTCAAGGACAAAATGTCTCATGCTGGTCATCACATCCCACTGTGAGGTTGTGAGCCAGACCCTCCACGGAAGGACATGCTCCCACCTCGCAAAGACCACATTGAGAGAAGAGTCAGTGGTACCAAAAATGATGATAACTTTTGCTGATTTTGTCACAATTGGGCTGTAGTAAATGTCAAGATATGATATGGTGAACAACACATTGGCATGGATTTTTTCCATGAAAGCCACACAGACTCCATTCCTTTTCATCTCTAGACTCAAGTCTGAGACAAACTGAATGCTCTTCTCATTATCTGAAATAATCAGGCCCACCCAGTTCCATCTGAAATGCACAATCAAAGAGACCATGGCAAGAGCCAGACATGTGTCTTTGGGAGCCATCTGATAGACAGAAGGAAATTTCACATGGTCACACAGACTAGGCTCAAAAGCCCCGAAGGTCAGCTAAACAACAACAACAACAAAAACAACATATAGGGAGTGACATGAGGAAGAAGATTTTATAAATCTTAGGCTCAGATTTCATGGGCAGCAAATGAAAGATGTAGTCAGGTCTGTTCATCCATTCAAAATCATCTCTAACTTCACAGGACAATAGAATAAATGAACATTTCCAAAATAAACATTTCTCTTCCACTAATGTCTCTCATCATCTCTTTTTGAAACAGGAGATGGATATCTCAGCAAGATTTAGAATTCATACCCTTTGAAAGTATCAGCTTTGTTCGAGGCAGATGGTTCAGTGGTTAAAGCCCTTTTCTCACAAGGAAAAGGACAAGAGTTCAGATCCCCATCACATCCCCCAGTTCAATGTAAAAGTGATAGACAGGTGTGTGAGCCTCTAATTCTAGCCGTGGAATGTGGAGCCTGGGAATCCACATTGACAGGCAGGACATGATAGTGTGTTCGGGGTTTCACTAGAGCAATGAATGATGATTCCAGTTATGCCCTTGTGCCCCCACAGACACACATACTCGAGTGCAGTTATGGGCAGCCACTTGTGCGTGCATCTCACACCTTCCATGTCATAGTTATCGACAGGTGTCAACTCCATGTCATGTTATACACAGTTGTCAACAGAATGGGAGAAAATCTTCACTAACCACATATCTGATAGAGCTCTATTATTCAGAGTGCACAAAGAACTTTTTTTATTTTTTTATTCTTATTTTTTTATTTACTCAATTGTGTGTGTGTGCACGTGTGTGTGTGTGTGTGTGTGTGTGTGTGTGTGTGTGTGTATGTGTAGAACCATGGGCGAATTCAGGAAACACCATGGACCACCTCCACCTCCTTGTTTACTCTGCCCCGGGATTCACAGGCTCTGCCCTGACAGGACCAGAAATGCAGGCCATCCTGCTTCTGCCCCGGCGTCTATACGTGGGGTCTAGGATCCGAACTCAGGAACTTCTGCCTGCAGGGCAGAGGCTTAATCCCAGAGCCACCTATCCAGCCTCAGAGTGCACAAAGAAGTTTAAAATGACCGAATTAAAAAATGGGAATGGGAACTCAAAAGATACTTTTTCAGGGACGAAATTGAAATGCCTATCAAACATCTTTATGGGAAAAATCCACAATTCAAACAACAACTGCTGGAGAGGATATGGAGAAAAGGAAAATCTCATCCATTTTTGCTGATGGGAATGCTGGCTTATACAGCCACTACGATGATCAGTTTCACAATTTCTAAAAAACGTAAAGACTTAAATGCCACATTACCCTGCTATACTATTTCTTGGAATTATCCCCCAATAATGCAGTGACATGAGCACAAACATATTCATTGCACCAATATTTACCCAAATGCCCAAGAGTTGACAAATGGGTAATGAAAATGTGGTACATTTATGCAGTGCAAAACTATTCGGCCATCAAAAAAGATGAGTTAATGAGATTTGCAGTACCTAATGAGTGGATACTAGTTCCAAACACAGTTAAAGATAAATCTCTGTAATTCCCACTGTAATCACAAGGGAGGGAAGGGGAAGGAGAACCTCAAATAAAAAAGGAGTTAGGGGATCCCACTTCATTAGACAATGTAGGCCAGGGTCAATTATTGCATGTAAGTAGCTAGACATCTGGTAAAGCTCACTGTCGCTTGCCTTCATACTCACTTGCAACTGAACAGGTTTGATCTCACCAATCATGGAGGATACAGGGACTGGCTGATAGACAGTATCATTATTCTTCCAACTATCATTGTGTCTTCTCTTATACTGACATCTCCATTTAAACAGGCTTTTATCATTGGTTAGGAGGTAACCTTTGATACCACTCAGGATTCAGCCAAGGACAATAAAGGAAAAGCAAAACTGAAAACACAACAACCCATAATTCAAAACACCAAAGACCCTACATTAATCACCTGGAACCAAACCAGCAAAATCTCTCCCAATCCTAATGCTCAGTGTATCTTAGGGAAGAGTGTGTGGAAAGACTGAAAGAGCCTAAAGATGGGGAGAACCAATGATGTGCAAGACATTCTACACAAGTTAAAGCTTCAGCTGCCAGAATTGGACTTTGCCTGACCTGCACAAAGGCTGATATGCCAACGACCCCCCCAAAGTCTAGTATGGATCACATGCAGTAGGATCCTTAGAGGTAAGGGATTAACAGTCACAGTTCAGTTCCCATACTAATGGGAAGCTAAAGAAGGGGCCCCCAGGCTATGCCATTGGGTTCTGAACCCTACCTAGGGTGGAGGACTCAGAGGGAGGTGTGGCATTCACACAAAAGGATGCTCCAGGGGATGAGAAGGAGGAAGGGGGTGGCACCAGGAGAGAGGAATGGTGAGAGGCAGTGAAAGGAAGAGGGAAGCAGGGAGGGGAGACTGCAATGGGAGATGACTGGGGACGGGTGGGGGATGAAGAAGACTGGGCTACCTATTGAGCTTGTATGATCAGGGAAGAAAGTAAATGTGGGAGAAAAATTATCAAGGTTGAAACATATTGTATAACACTGTATTATAATTTACTATTTTTAGGGGAATAGAACTGGCCCCAAGAAGAATCTTACCTGTGGATATTTGTAAATAGTAAGAAGTGTTCCAATTTTGGCTGAAAGATCCCCTGTTCCAGTAATGATGGCTATAGATTTGCTTTCTCTTTTGCAGGTGAAATTAGGGATAAACATACTCCTTCCTGTGAGCCAGAGGAAGGGATGCAGCAATGCAGTTTCACTACTTTCCCAGATGTTGTAGAAATCGTACCCCAGAGATATGTTAGGTAGAAGTTGGACATTATTGTTGATCTCCTCAATGGCAAAAACCAATGCCATGGCAAACTGATAGTTTTGGGGATTTATCCTGCATAGAGTACATAGAGAACATTTTTAGGGAAATACTTCAGTTGTTATCTTCAAATTCAGTGCACACGAGTGCATAGTACGTGTTGAAGGAAACATCTCCTCAAAATTTCTAGTTGAGAATCTAGAGAGTAGTTGAGGTTACTAAAGCCTTTGTCAGGCAAGAAAAGGACCTAAGTTTTATTATGTATTATATATGTATTATATATATATAATGAAAAATGAAGGAAATAGTTATAAATAGCACATTTTTTACCCTGAGGTATATGTTTATGTATGACAGTTACTTCACTAAATATCTAACACTGAGTCCTGCAATGTTGCTGATAAAAGAATTTTCCTTGTTCTAGAGAAATTTTTCCTAGTTGTAGAACATGTTCCAGCATCCTCTTCGGATGTGTCTAGTGGACAGGTTTGCCTGGACATGGAATACTCAATCATTTTGCATCTGTTCCTTTTGGGTACAAAAAGGACTCCTCTTTCCCATTGGAAAGCATACAATGGCAGACCTGATCAGTGTTGCCATTTCCTGAAGAGTTTTTAGCCCCAAATTTGGCAAGTGGCATTAGTAATTATTCCTTAAAGTAACGAGGGATTCCTTAGCTGAACTTGCCCAATTCAAGCCAAGAATCCTGCAATTCTTATACTTTTTGGTGGTCAATAATCGGTAGCAAACATCTGAATCAGACTATGAACTCAGTCCCAACCATATGGAAATGCATTTTACATAACTGGGAAATCCATGTGCCTAGTGATAACTAATGTATTTTATACTTTGGGGAAATTATGTGCATAGTGATAACTATGTACATTTTAGAGACATGGAGAAATAATGTAAATAAAATAACAATAATTAACTTTTGCAAATTTATATTACAGAACTGGGGGAAGGAAGAGAAGAAGACTAGGATCAGAAGAAAGATCAGTAACCAAATGTCTAGAGGCACAAGGCAGAAGAAGGAGTGTGATGTCACTGCTTGTTACTCTGACTCAAAAGCACGTAAGTGTGTGAAAGGCAACTCCTGTTATTGGAGCCTCTGAAAAGGATATAAACAGTCATCCATTTAGCAGAATTCTTTGTCCTAATTATAGTAAGATTGTTCACTCAGATTCATTGTTATTCTGCCTCATTTATCTATTTTCTAGAATTTTCATGATAGATATGTCATTGATAACATGCGATAACTGACTGTGTCCCTTCCAGTTATCACAAGCAAAACAAGAAAGGAAGCAGATCTCAGAGCTGACTCATTTTTTTATGTCTGGCATGAAGAAATGGTTTATGTACCCTTTGGAAAGAAAAATTGAATACACACACTAAGAATCATGACTGAGCACTTTGGGCACAAATGATCATACTGTGTGACTTGTTAGGCATTATATGCATGTATTGAACACATTAGCCTGTAATATTCATTTAGAAGGTAAGACTTCTGGAAGCCTCTGAAGATGCACCTCATGTCAGAGATTCTGATTGAGTTTCTAAGTGCGTCTTTCCATAACATTAACAACAGGTGTCAGGAAGTACACAGGCAATAGAGCAACATAGAGTGTTGTATGTCACTTTGTATCCCTGAAAAGAAAGCTGAAAGGATGATACCACTTTCAAATATGGTTAGATATTCAGAGGAAGCAGGCAAAATAAACTGTGGTTACATTGAGTAAGTTAGATAGCTTATGAAGGAGAGAATAAGAGTTATGGAAAACATCTCTTCATACACAGACCTCACAATTATTATTCATTGACATATTTGAGGTGAAAACTAGTGAAGGAAGACGGTACTTACTGTTCAGAAATGTTTGTGCTATCAGCCCCTTCAGTGTGGGGGGAGGTTTGAGATGTATACAGAGGAAAAAACCCACTGATCATTAAATCTCCATCATGGTACACACTATCACCCAGATGTAGAGAACACCCATTGTACCTTCCAAAACTGACAGGAAGGATCATGCTCCAGAAGATGCAAGCCAAAGTGAACATCTTAAACGGACTAGCAAAATGCAGAGAATAAGCAGGAACTGAATGTGCTATATCAGTGTGGTGCACATTCTCTGACAGGTATAAGAGTACATGTGTGTCTGTGGTTATTATATTGCTGGATGGAAAGTTAACTATACACTACATTCTCCACTCCCCTAGAGAAATCCTCCTCTCTTTACACCCTCAGGCTTCACATCTGAGGTACTTGGTGCATATGAAAAACAAGATTTGGAAAACACATCTGAAGAGCACTGTCTTGAGCCCCAGGAGTCATTGAACATCCAATGCCAAGGACCACAGGGTTACTGAAGCCACTGTCCTGAGGGGATATGAACATTCAAGACAAGTCCACTAGAGATAAGTGCAAGAGCCTGAAGGCAGACAGAAGTGTGGCCAGACATTGTCTTCTGGACATAAGTGGGCTACGACATCCACGAACACACAGCATAAGATCTATATGGAAATATGTATTTCTTATCAATTCGTTCCAAGGAAAGGAAAGAGAAGTCAACTGGCCCCCACCTCACTGAGAGAATGATGATGATCAATGCTGAGGAGTAGGGAGGGAAGGCACTTTCTTCAGTGGTTGATGCACAGACTCACAATCCAGAAAGTGCTCACCTACATGCTGTCAGATGAAACCCAATGGGCCACTCTTACCAAAAAGGATAATAGGAGAGAGAAAGGAAAGGAAGAAGGTTAGGAGAAGGAAGATGGGATTGGAGAAAAGGTATGAAAAGGTCAAAAAGTCATGGTATTTGTGTGTTAACCAATAAGAGAATGATTTAAAAAATAGAGTTCCATAGCCTAAGGTACCCGAAACACTGACTCAAAAAAAAAAAATAATAATACCAATGTCCACTGTGGAGAGTAGTTGCAACAAAGATGGATTTTGAGAGGAACATTTTAGCATGAGCATACCAGTTGGAAAACTGACATGAGTATGGTTGAATCGTAGCAGATTCTGGATTAAGGCCAGAGCCAGGAGGTGGCTAAGGGCACAGCCCTGTGTGCCTCGTACTGAGATAAGAATTGCTTGTGTATGACTGACCTTTTAAAAGATTGCATTGTATGCTCTAAGAAAACCACAGCATCTTTATCCTTCATGGAATCTGCTGAGGACCATAATTATTTCACCTATACGATAAATAATCTTGCTTGGATTGATCTAGGCTGCTGTGTCTCTGTCTGAGTCAACGGTTTACCTTATCCCAGCTTTTCTGTATGTGTCTTATCTTTTTCTTCATTCTTGCATTGCCCCAACAGAGCAATACCCATGATGAATACGCATATATAATATACAAGGAAAGACACTTAATAATTGCTGGGGCAGTGACATCTTCCATTCTTTAGTGTTGAAATGACTCATATGGTGCCCACACTGCTGCAGTTAACCAATCCATCATGATCCTTTTAAGATTCCTCATTAAACTAATTTGTTCACAATCTATACTTGAGTGGCTCTCATTCTTGGTCTGTCATAACTATGTATAACGAAGACATATTTGTTTATCTCTCAATGGAAAGCACGTGCAGCCTTTGGTGTTCAGGTGGGGCACAGCAAAAATACAGGTGAGCTTTTGAGGAGTGGTCACATCATTTCCACTGTGGGTAATGATGCCCACAACTGAAATTAATTTCTGTGTTGTTGGCGTATGCACAGGCATAATATCAAAACAGCAATCCTCCCCTATGTTGTATGGAATGGAACATCCTGTGGTGACAGTATCACGTTGTCCCTGTTCTTGGTAAAAAGACATGCAACTAAAGTTGATTCATGTAAGACTTGAATGTCCTTGGAATGAATCCCATTGTGGTGTGTGAAATGTCTTGCATCCCTGATGAATGGGTTCCACTACATATAGGTATTCTCTGAAAATGATTGACAGTCTAGAGCATAGGTGTCCAACCCATTACTAATGGGCCACATAGAGCCAAAGTAGCAGTGAATGTAATTTTGCTTAATATGTGGGTTTTATTTTTTGCATGGCTATTGCACAGTTCTCAAGCATGGAGTCTATAGACACAGCATTGTGTCACAGTGTCATGTAAAATGAACACGGCTACGCTGTTGCTGCTTACATTCATTCATGTCTTCAGTTGTGCAATGTATTGTGTGGAGACTTGTAGGTTCAAATTAGCCCTGTCACACGTGACATGTGGGCATGATGACTGAGCAAGTAAAAAGCAAGAATTCTCCATAATGTTTTAACTTATTGCCTCAGATGATAAGTACCTGACGGTGTGTAGAAGACAGGTAAGCATTATTTTATCAAAAGCATATTATTATCAAAGGCATTCCATACCTCAGTCCTAATTCATCCCTCACTGATCACGTGTTAAAACTGACCCTCTACTTTGAACTACATTGGCACCGAAGATGTGGATACACCACATCTTGATATTTATTTTCCTGACAATTACTTTTTCTAATAATAGTATTTATATCATCTTATGTAGTATTACCATGTATATCCCAGCTAAGTTTCTACCACTTTCCCAAAGAAAAACAACTACAAAAAGAGAGACAAGTAAAGAATGTTCAATGAAAAATGGATAGATGATATTTTTTTACATTTTTGTTCAGGGAAATATTGAATTGCTCATCATAAAAGAAGGGAATTGGAAAAACTTCAAAGACTATAATTTGAAATGACAGTAATTCAATGGGTATAAAAGATTGCTCCCAGGAAAATAGGAGGGAGAAGACAGGACTCACATAGTGATGGGAGGGAGGGTGGGATGAGATGAGAATACAAGGGAAAGAAAGGAAGGAGGAATGAGGAAGGTAAGGAACATATATATAAAATGTAAATTAAATAAATTTATATTTAAAAAATTGTCCCCTGAGAACAACATAAGGAATCTAAAAAATATCTGTCTTCTCAACAATAACTATTTTATTTATACAGATTGAACTCCGATTCTCCTCATAAAATTTAGTTATGTTAAAGGGTGAAAAAATCAGAACCATTTACTAGTAATAAGCTTATTAAACAATGTATGGAAAGCAAGGATGTTTGTAAAATCAGTTTTTCTCACCAAACTATAAAGCATTGGCGGGCAATTTGAAGAAGTCCGATAACCTAATGAATGATATTTGGGGGTTAGAACTGCTAAATTTACTTTTAAACTTAAAAATTTATGTATGAGAGAAAGACAGGAAGAGAAAAATAATACAAAGAGATAGAAAGAGATGGAGTATGTGTGTAGCTGAGAGAGAAAGGTGCATGGGTGGGTGTTTGAGGGTCACTTTCAGAAGTCAGTTCTCTCCTTCCACCACATGGGTTCCTTGGGATCAATCTCAAGTCGCCAAGTTTATGAGCAAGCATTTTTGCCTGCTGTGCTATCTTACTGGCACTTTTATTGTTTTAAAGACATTAAAATCATTTGTTTGTTTATTTATTCATTCATCCATGCATGCATCTCTTTATTTGAAATGCAGAGAGTAAGACAGAGAGGAGATAACATGTGCCCCTGTGGTTATTACTGAAAGGTGGCCATTTTGTTGATTTTGTGCTTTTTGTATTCATTGCTGAACCACTTCCCACCAACACCAGTGCTCAGGGAACTGGCCACACTATCTCTACATAATGGCTAGGAGAGGGACTATCCTTACTTGCCAGACCAGCATATCTGGCCAAGTGTACACAAGTATGTCAACTTCTTCAACCAGTTCTCTTTATTTTATTCCAGGGCCCAGTCCCACCCACCCTGGGCTGGGTCTTCCCCATCCAGCTAGACAACCTCCTGCAGCTTTTACTTCTGGGCTAACTAACCACTAATTCTCTACAAATGTGCCCAGAGCTCAAACCTCAACTGTCAGATTAACACCTGTGCCTAACTATGTCACAGTATCATTGATAACCTTTAGGTAGTGATTTGGGTCCTAGGAATTTGGGGGTCCATTTATTCCAACGATTAAATGGGAAAAGTGTTGAGAATGTTTATGTTCCCTTTAAAGCAGAAAAAATATAGGACTAGAGACTGTGAATGCAAGCAGGGAATCCTGTCAGTCACCTGAGAAGAGCATGCATACAGACTGACAAGGGTCACATGGTGAAGAAGTTATTGTTTAGGGATGTGGTAAGGGGAAGACCATGGGAAAAGGGGAGGGTTGGGGTGAAAGGAAGGGGAAAAGGGGGGAGGTGCAATGGGGACTGGGGAGCGTGGAGGAGGGAGGGGAACGGGGTACCTATTAAGCTTGTATGAGTGGGGAAAATAAATATAATTTTAAAAAAGTATAAAACGAACCTCCAAAAAAAAGACAGTATTAGGAAACACATGCTTAGAAGTTTAGACAAAAGCAAAGAAGACAACCCAACTCTGTGAGCTTAGTTGGGAATAACAAAGTACATTGATGGTTTTCAGTTCCCTCTTCAGCTTGTGTCTGCTGAGAGGAGGAGCTTGTGAAAGATGCTCTTGAGTGTAGCAGTGACACATGTACCTCCACGTTTGTTCCCTGAGGTTGACTAAGAATCGCTTGCCCTGGGGAAAGATGAGAGTTGAGTCACAAGGAGGCAAGAGTTTCAAAACTTTGTTTTTAAGTAAGCAGCAAAGCTCCTTCGGGAAGATAGTGGGGTCACAGCTGAGACTTCGTTGGGGTAGATGGTGTCTGGCCTTCTCCTGTCATAGGTCACCCTACTCCCGGTCCTGTATTTGGTTACATTTTGAGTTTATGATTAGATTTGGGCCACAATCAATCATATAGCAAGTGATAGCAAGGATTTAAAGAAGTAAAAGGGGAACTAATCTATTACCTTTTTTTGAAAAGCTCTTATCTTTCTTTCTTTACATGTGTGTAGGTATCAGTAGGTACATGTATGGGTGTGTGTGTATGTGTGTGTGTGTGTGTGTGTGTAGAAGATGGTTTGTAGAGTCCCAGGCGTGACTTCAGGGATCATCCTGGATTGCTCTACCTCCTTATAGCTTTGCTCTGGGTTTTTCAAAACTGTGCCTTCCAGGCCCAGAAGTACAGACCACTGCTGTTTCTACTCAGCATTTTTACAAGGGACCCAGGACTAAAATTCAGGTCCTTCCACTTGTAAGGCAAAGGATTAACCTCTGAGTCATCTTTCCAGCCCAAGAGATATTGATTTAAGTGAAGCCACACACTTCAGAGAAATGAGGGTTAGACCCTTTGCCTCACAAGCAAAAGGAGCTGAGTTCAGATTTCCAGATCTCCAGTAAAAATGCTGGGCAACTGTGGGTGCTTGACTGTAACTCGCGCTAGTAATAGTAAAGCGAAAACAATTGTGAAGGCAAGCAGGGATCAGAAACCAGAGTACTACAGAGATACTGTTCCATCTTGTCGTAAGTAGGAAAGAAAGAAGTTTCCAATTGAAGCAACTTCCCCTTTGTAGAGGTAAGTCTCATAAGGTTTCAGTGAAACACACATTGCATTAAAGGCTTGGTAAGAGCCCATATTTGTGTTATACATCTGCAAAGAATCAGTCGGTTTTTTTAAAAGTAATTTATTTATTTATTTTTCCACCCATACAAATTTAATAGGTACCCCAGTCCGCTCCCTCCCTCCACTGCTCCCTGGATTCTTCCCCCCTTTTCCTCTTCTTTTCCCTCCCTCCCTTTCTCCCAGTGGCCCTCCCATCCCTAGAGCTTCCTTTAATGTGTATGTCAAACTTCCCTCTGGGTCCTCCTCTCTGATGAGGCCTTGCGGACTGAGTGGCATTTCCTAGAAACTTTTTCTTGTTTTCCCCTAGTATAGGGATCACTATTGTGCCTGGTTAATACCTTTCCCTCTTAAGGATCCTAGTGCCTATAATACATTGTAGACTTTGGCGGGGGGGTCAATGATATGTCGCATCACTTGTCCGTCATCCAAAAGCCCCTCCTATTATGATTACTTCAGCTCTAACTTGTATGAGTATCTTGTATCTCATTTCTCTTCCCATCTCTTAGGCTTCTTTTACAATCTACTCCCCCCTTTTCTGCTAAAGTTTTCCGCAGCTTTATGATGGGGAGAGATTAGGCTGCGATGGTTGCCGGTGATTAATGTAGGGTCTCTGATGCTTCTGAATTATGTTTTGTGCTCCTGCCAAGCCCTTGGATCCAACCTGATGGGTATGGATGTCTCCTCTTGGAGAGTCTTGATGGTGCTGATGTTTTCTCTGCCTGTTTCCTAGCTTGATCCCTCTTGGCTTTTTTTGGCGTGTGCCCGCTTCCTCTTTCCGCCCTGTCGATAGATTTGGAATGACTTGGAGTGGCTTATGAAAAGATGTATCGTAGAGTTGGGGCATGAAGTGCGCGTGTGGTACGTGGAGCCAGGTATAGGGAGTTTATAGCGGCCGCTTTAATTTGTGGTCGGCGGATACTGCACCCAAAAGAAGTTGTCTAAATCCTATCCATTCCGAGAAAAATCTCATTAATTTCTCATTTTTGATGGCCCTGACAGAGTATTCCATTGCTATAACTCTACCACATTTTCTTATCCACTCATCAACTGTTGGGCATGTGGGTTGATTCCATGACTTTGCTATTGTAAACAGTGCTGCTGTGAACATGGTCGTGTTGTGCTCCAGTGGTATGCGGTACTTATATGAATAGGTCAATTTTTTAAAAAAAATCTATTACTTTTTTTTGCCTAATCCAACAAGCTTAATAGGTACCTCTTTCTTCTCTCTCTGTGCCCTCACTTTTCCCATTGTCCCCCATTTCATTAACCCCCCTTCTCACTCTCCCTCCCTCTCACCCCTTTCCCTTCCCTTCTTCTTTCTTGGTGCTTCCTGCTTTGTCCATCCCATTCTTCAGAGCATCTGTTCATATGACACTGAATTTTGGTCTGAGTTCTAGTTAGGGTTCTGGATTCAGCTGCATAGCTTGGGTCCCCCTCTTGGGCTGCCCATTAGCATAGGAACTCTATTATGACTGTTTTACTCCTTGCCTCTGAGGATCCTACTGCCTGAAGCTTTCTCCCCTGTGATCCCTACTACACTTTGGGGAGTTGCTGACATGTGAGTCATTGTGCAGGGCAGGCAATGTTCAACCACATTATGACTATATTTGTCAACTTTTTAGTGATTTTAGTGGAACACAATTAAACAGTAAATTTTAGAGAGACACAATACTGACTCTCAAAGGACATTTCAGGAGAGTGTATCTTATTTCCTTTTTCTGTTGTGCTCAAATAAACCTGGCAGAAGCAACTGTTGGTGGTAAAGGGCTTATGTGGCTTAAACTTTTTTTAAAGAGATACGTTAATCATGGCCGGGAGAGACATGGCCAGCCGACACATTCTGAAGAAGCAGCAGGGTGAATGTGCCCGGGGCCAGGCTCTGAAGACATGGTATTTCCTAGATGATCACATATCCTTCGCTGCTCCACCTCCTAATTGCCATTTACGCAATTCCCACACATGCACACGGGACCTGAGATCAGGTGTTCACAGTCACAAGACTTTGAAAACTTTCACATTCTGAGTACAACGCTCTACCCCAGACTTCTAAGCCACTGGACATTTCATGATGAAGAATGCATTTAATCCAACTGTTGAACTCACGATACCAACACTCTTCATATCCTAATGTATATTCTGAGACAAAATTCAATCTCTTAACTGTGCACCCTATAGAATGAAAAAAATTAAATATAGGTGGTATAAAGTACAAATTCTTGTTCCAGATGTGAAAAAGAAGAGAATACCAGGAAAAGTTAATTAAGGTCAAAATAAAACTAATATGCATCATGACAAACATCAGATCTTATTTTCCATCTGCAACACACAGGATTGTGATCATCTGCATACAAATGACTTGGTCAGCCTCACAGCTCTTGCTCTGTCACATGCAGCACACCAAGCTTCTCCCTGGGTCATGTCCACTCCATTTCCACAGCTATCCATGGCAGCTTTCCATGGCAACATTCCATGATCCTGACACTTCCTGTACCCCTGGCTTTCCCTGGAGCTGATGCTTCATACATGGGAACCTCATATTCTCGATGAAAGACCTGTGACCTTTCTACCCGTTGCCCAGCCTTAGCAGCTTCTGACTCTGAGAAGTCAAGCTTCATGATATATTCACCAGGACATACTCCATCCCTTGAAAACCATGACCACATGAATGATGAATCTTCTACTGGCTGAGGATGTAGCCGAGCTCTCTTGGACCAAATAAGTGCTTTTCATTTATTGTGGTCCTGATCCTTTAAACAAACACAGTTTCATTCTCAGAACATTCCTGAATGTTCTCTCAACTTAAAATTTCCTCGGCCAAGAAAAAAAAAAAAAACAAACAATGGAGAAAGTAGTTGCCTGGGAATATTCACCTTTATGTGCATCCTGACATGGACGAAATGTGACCAATTCCCTTATACTTGCAACACCATGTCTTTTTTTTTTTTTGAAAGGTATTAAATTTTTTTTATTTCCACTCATACAAACTTAACAGGTATACCGGTACCCCGTCCCTCCAACCCCCTATCCTCCTATGTCCCCCTCCCCTCTCTACATTCTCCGGACATCCTTTATGTTGCATGCAAAAACTCTCCTCTGCGAGTCCTCCTCTCGATGTGATGCCAAGGACCCAGTGGCCATTACCAGAACCCTTTCCTATTTTCCATTAAGCATAGGAACACTACTGTGGCTGCAATCACTTGCCTTCCAGGTCTTAATGCCTTTAGCAAATGCTCGACTTTGCTGCGGACAATTAGTGTGTTGGCATTTTGCAGGGACCATGCACAAGTCCAAATATGATTGCTTCAGCCCTAACTGGTGTGCAGTATCTTGCATATCATTGCCTCCCTCCAGTCCTTGTTGCCTCTACAATCTTACCGCCCTCTCCTCTGCCAATTTTCCCTGAGCTTCAGCGATGGGCAGAAATAGGCTGCGCTAGTTCTAGTTCCAGGTTATTGATATCGAGTCTCTGATGTTCTGGATTATGGTTTGTGTTTTTTACGTTTGCTGCTCATGCCAATGCCCTTCGCTCCATCCTGATGCGGTATGTGTTGTCACCCCCTGGTCCCGAGAGACAAAAAGCCTGTTAAACTAGAGTCTTGTTATAAGAGCCCATCTCACAGGGTAGATGTTAATAAAAGTAAGGAAACCACAGTGATGGAGGGGCAATCACCCATTCCAAACGCGTTATTATTATCTGCCCAGACTATTCTACCCTCCCTTCTGGTGAGCTTCACCACCCCCTCAGTTGTAAATGATAAGGACATGAAAAGTCTGTGCATTTACCCAAAGTCTCATTTGAGCCTCCTTGCATCCTGATGGAGGCCTCTTTCTGTTGTAACATGGTCCGCTCTCTTTCTCCTTGTTTCTGGTTGTGGCCTCTCCTACCCCATCCCTCCTGATATATCCTTGCCATTACTGTACTTAAGAGATGTGTCGAGGTCTCTAGGTTCGGCCTGCGGTTGGGTTTGATAACTAGATCTACCTATGAGAGTCGGAAGTCATGCGGACTTATTTTCTGAGCTGCGGATTCTTCACTCAATATAATGTTTCCTAATGACATCCTTCTGCATACAAATTCAGTAATTCATCATTTTTTTATGGCTGAGTCGTAGTAGTACTCATTGTATAATGTACACAGTTTCCTCCCTTTTCTTTCCCCTATCCACTCGTCACATGTTGGACATTTGCGGTTGATTCCAGACTTTGCATATTGAAAAGATGCTGCTCATGAACATGGTTGTACTTGTGACCATCGAGGTGACCTCTGCTGTATGGGGGGTGGTTATCCAACAGTGGAATCGCTAGGGGTCCTATGCATTCATCCATTTAATTTCTTTAGAATCTCCAGACGGCTCTCCAGCGTGGCTGTATGAGGCCTAGCATTCCCACAGCAATGTATGAGAGTTCCCTCGCTCCACCCTCCTCTCCGCATTTGTTGTGGTTTGTATTGTGGTTTTTTTGCCTACTGACTGGAGGTGGATGATCTCACAGGGAAGTTTGATTGCATTTCCTGAGCTTAAGGAAGTGAAGCATTTTTAAGCTATTTTGTTAGACATTCTTCATCCCTGTACGTTTCTTTTAAGTCAGGGCCAATTTTTAATTGGGCCATTAGTCTTCCTTGTTGTTAGTTTCTAACGTTCGCTTGTGCCACTCTGGATAATCGAGCTCTATTAGAATGTGCGTTAGTGTGCTTTTCTACCATTCTGTGGGTTGCCCTGATCTCGATGTTACATCTCTGTATCTGCACAGCATGCCCTCTTTAATTTCACACGATCCCAACGTTGAGAGTTGGCGGTGACTGTGCCCATGGATGTCTACTTAGGAAATGTGGACTAGCCCTCAATCAGCGTCCAGGGAATCCCTCACGTTCAACTATGCGTTTTTATAGTCTCTGGCCTTAAATCAACGGTTCATTGATCCATTTGGAATTAAGTTTCGCCTACAAGGTAACAAGCATGGCGTCTAGTTTTAATGCTTCTACATGTGGGAGATCAGTGTTTTGCCAGCACCATTTGCTGAAGCTACTGTTCTTTTTCCTTGAATTCTTTGGGCCCCTTATCAAAGACCAAATGGCCCTGTAATTTTGTCGCGGCTTATATCTGGTGTTCACCCCCTTGTCCATTATCTGTGTGTCATTTTCGGAAACAGCTACCAGTGTTTTACAACTACGGATTTGTTAGTATAGACTATGGTTTGGTATGGTGATACCTCCAGCATTGTTTCGTTACTCAAGATTGTCTTTGCTCTCCTGGGTTCTTTTGCGCCTCCATATGTGACTGTGCGCTTATTTGGTCTCAACTCCTTAAAGAATTGCTTCTGGAATTTTAATTGTATAGCCTGAATTTGTATATTGCCTTTGTAGGATGGTATTTTTACGATGTGATTCTGCCAATCCAGGAGGAACATGCGCGCTGGTTCTTTCACCTTCTGGTGTTTCTGCCATTCTTTCTGTAGGTGTTTTAGTTTCATTGTAAAGTTCCTTTACCTCCTGTTAGGTTTAAGCCAAGGTATTTCATTTTTTCAGTGTTTTATAGAGTAAATGCAGGATGTTTCTCTCAGCGGCTTTGTCATCTTCTTTCATTCTGGCATATAGGAAGGCCACTGACTTTTGTACATTATTTGTAGGACTGCCACCCGTGAGCTTTCAATAGTGTCCAGGCGCTTCCTGGTGGAGTTTTGGCTCACTCAGCTTATTAAGATCATGTCATTGCAAACAGGGATAGCTTGCACTTCTCCTTGCTGATTTGAATCCCTTTTATGCCCTTTCTGTCTTTATGGCTTCTGGCTAAGCCTTACAGCTACAATATTGAATAGACGTGTTGGAGAGTGGACAGCCTTGTCCTAGTCTTAAGGAAGTGGGAATGCTTCCATTTTTCCTATGAGCATATCCTTTCCTGTAGGCTTGTTGTATACAGCCTTTTCTTATATTGATAGGGTTCCTTCCATCTACGTCTCTAGAGTTTTTGGTCATAAAAGTTTGTTGGATCTTGTCAAAAGCTTTTCTGCCATCTATCGAGGTAGTATCATGTGGTCTTGGGCTTTGTATGGTTTATTATGATGACTTTACATTATTGAATTGCGTATGTGACCAACCTTGTATGCCGGGTATTAAGACCTGACTTGCTTCCCCAATTGAATGATCTTTTGCATAACTATTTGCTAAGACATTTGTTGAGAATCTTTGTATCTGTGCTTCGTCAGCGATATTGGCCTTAGTTTCTTCTTTTTTTTCTCTTCCTTTTTTTACGCTGAATCTTTATTAGGTTTTGGGGAATAAAAAGATATTTAGAGATTCATAGAAGCGGCATTTGTCGTGTTCCTTCCTTTGCCTATTTAATGCGAACATTTTACAGGCAGTATTGGTGTTATAACTGCACTTAAAAAGTTGGTCTAATTAGCATGCTGAATCCATCTGGTTTCTTAGGACATATTAGGTGCGGAAGTTTCGAGATTACTTCCTCAATTTCCTTATATGTTATAGGACTATTTAAATATATTCAACAATTTCCTGATCAATTTAGGTAAGTTGTGTTTACTGGAATTCATCCATCTCTTTGTGTGTCAAATTCACCAGAGTGATAAGTTTTTGAAATATGATGTTATAATTCTGTGGATTTTTGGGTCTCAGTAGTGATATCTCCATTTTCATTTCTAATTTGTCGATTTGGTTTTCTCTCTCTCTGCTTTTGGTTAATTAGCTAAGGGGCTTATCAACCTTGTTGCTTTTTTCAAAGAACAGCTTTTTGATGCTTGAATTTTCCTCTATCATTTTCTTTATTCTTATGAGTTCCGCTATTCTCCCCCTTATTTTGCCTTAATCTCTTCTCTTTGACTACTTTTGGAATCAGATTGCTCTAGTTCTTAAAGCCTTTAGTGCCTGTATTTCTTTCTGATGTTTCCATTTTCTGATGTAGGCATTAAGAGCTATGAACTTACCCTTAGATAGCTTTCATTGTGTCCCAGAGATTTTGTAAGTTGATTTTCATTGTTGTTTTGCTTCAGGAATCTTGAATTTCCTTTTTTATAATCTTCCTGAATCCAGTTCTCATTCCGCCTCATAGTGTTAAGTTTCCAGGAGTAGTGTATTTTCTGTTGCTTGCTTTTTTATGGATGTCACGCTTTAGGCTATTGTGTGGTCTGATAGGGCAAGGCTAGAATTCAACTTTCCTGTATATGTGTAGCTTCGATTGTGGCCCCAATAGTTATCTATTTGGACGAAAGTTCCGTTGTTGCCGCTGCGGAAAAAATGTGTTGTATTCTTTGGGCTTTGAATGAAAAGCTTCAATAAAGTTCTGTACGCGTCCCATTTCAGTACGGTTTTGATTAAGTCCAAAGTGCTCCTGTTAAGCTTTTGACCTGTTGATCTTTCCATGTTGCGAGGCAGTGTTGAAATCCCCAAGAATATTGTTTGGGGGTTGATCTCCTTGCTTTAGATCACTGTCGGATTTTCTTATATGAATGTGGAGGGCCGTATTGGGTGCATACATGTCCAGTTTTGTGAATTCTTCTGGTGAATTCTCCCTGGACTACCAGTAGTATCCATCTGTGTCTCTTATGACTTTTTTCTCGCGTTTGAAGTCCACTTTGCTGCAAAGCATAATTGCTCCCCCCCTGTGTTTCCTCGGTTCCCTAGCTTGTAGCATTTTGGACCAGCTTCCTTCTTCGGCTGTCTATTTTGTGCGTGAGATGAGTTTCCTGCCGGCCCCGATGCTGGTTGTGATTTTTCATCCAATGTTGCCTCCCTCTGTGTCTCTTACTCGCGTGCGGTCTACGCCCCCTTGACCTATCCGTTCTCCTGCGAACTTATTTTTCATTCTGGACATTTTTTATTTTAGTGAATTTTGTAAGCTTAATTATTTTTACATTTATGTTTTTGCTGGTATTATACTCTTTCGTGTCTTTCTGGATATGGTGTTTTTTTCTTCAAGTTCTGCTTGTCATTTGTTGCATTTTTTGAAGGCCTGGTTCGCTAGACCATGATCCCTTTATTTCTCTTTGTTTGGAACGTTGTCTTCTTGACTCCCTGGATCATGACCAGTCGTTTTGCAGGTATCGGTCAGTTTCGGTTGGCCGTTTTGCCTCATTTAAACATGAAGTATGTCTTTTACAAGCTCTTTCTTGCTTTTACTTTTTCTCGTTGAGAAGTCTTTTGCCTTATTTTTAATAGTTTGCCTTTTATAAAGTGACTTCTTTTTTTTCTCTTGAAGCTCTCAGCCACCTTTTCTTTGCTCTTGAATGTGGAGGTTTTGACTATTATTTGCCCCACGTAGTGATTTTCTATTTTGCGTTCATATCTGTTTGGAGTGCGAAATGCCTCTTGTATTTGGATTGGCCTCTCATTCTTCAGGAGCGCGACCGTTTTATTTATGATATTTTTGAAAAATTCCTCCGGTGTGGTATTTCTGAGATTCTTTCTTCGGTATTCAATGAATGCACATGGGAGGCTTCTTCAGGTGTCCCCTCTCTCTCTTGAATGTTCCTCTCTTATACCTTTTTAGGCTAACTACCTTTCCATTGAGATAGGTTTATCTCCCACTTGTCTTCAAGTCTGAAATTGTATTTTTGCCCTTCGTTAGTTCTGCTATACGACTTTCTCTTGAGCTTTGTGGTTGACTTGGGATTGGAGATACTTGTCTTTTCGTTCAATTTTTAAACTCTGCCTGAGACTTTTTTAATGCTATATGCTATTTTGTTCTAATGTTTTTCATCAACTCCTCCAAATGCTTTTGTGTTCCTGTTCAAGTGGTTGATTGCCGGTTATTTAACTCCTCTTCGTATTCCTCTTTCATAGTATTAATCATGCGTAATGATCATACTTTGAATGATTGTGTCTTGTGTCTGCCTTTCTGGCTATTTTTCTTAGTGAAATTTTTTCTGGTTGGACTCCATCCTAAGACGTTGATTTTTCAGTGGCGCATTCGCGTCAACTTTGGTTTTGTTTCTCATGTAATCTGCCACTTTGATTGAGCATTTTTTGTTTTGTTTCTAGTGTTGTTTTGTCTTCTAGGCGCCTTTTCAGTTCTGTGTTATTTTTGACTGAACTGATTTAGTTGGTATTTCTACATGTCTTGTGCCAGTTGTACTCTTGCTTTCCTTGGGCGTTGGGTATGTTGTATTTGTTATTGTTATTTCCAGTGAGGCTATTAGGCTGTTCTAGTCCATCAGTTACTCAGGTTAAGTAGACAGGGGGCCGAATTTATGTATGCGTTAGTGCACTTTTTACTACGCCGTAGTATTTTGTTGATATGTGAGATTGCGTGTGTATTTCCTGCGCGTTGTATATGTTTTTTTGCCGCGGTGGCTATATGAAAGGTTAATCTACAGTGCAAATGATTAATATTAGAAAGGAACAGTTAAGTGAAAAAAAAGGAGGATTACTTATCTTTGGCTGGATGTGAAGAATCTCTCATGTGACAGATGATGTAGAGGTTTTCAGATGTATGGACCTTTGACCCTTAGACTTGTGCTTGAGTTTTCTTTGGACTCTATTGAATACTGAGTCGCCCGTGTGTCTTGTGTAGACCACTTGTGTCGGTCTACGGTGGACCGAGAGTTAGGGGGCTGATGTTGTTGGATAATTCTTCACTCTTGGTGCCTGGGACTTGCCTAGTGTCCCTCAAGCTCCAGGGATGTGAGGAGGAGGAATGCTGAGCAAGTCCTGTCCAGTTGCCCGACAGACAAGCGGTATGGGCGGAAGAAAGGGGCTGCCGGCAGAGGGCGTTGACCAAGCCTAAGCCGAAGCAGCCATGCGGCATGACAGCAGTTCCTTACTATTAGTATGTGCAATGCCTTTCTTGATAAATGGGATGGCATTGATATTGTAGGTAGACCCACTGGAAAGAATGTTGGTGGACCACCGTATATCTATTGATTCTCTGAAATGGACACATAAGCGCAGAACTGTAAGGAGGCACAATGTACCAGTTTCATGGACTATTTTTTGGTTAATCCTCAACATACAACCAAAGCCAAAGTTTCTGCCAGATCTTGCCAGTTTATGGGGGATTCTAATGGAGGGAAGCGAGGGATGCATGGCTGCTTTCCTTCTGTTTAGCCTCTCAGTAGGAAGGGCAATGTTGGAAAAAGGGGACGTGGAGATAGAACGGGTAGCCCTGTTGTTTCTCTAGAGTGGTGATGGGTTGTTGTGAGGCAAAGAGAAATAAAGAGCCTCTTCTGACATCAAAAAACTTCTGAACAGACGAAGGAAGAAGAAGAGCGCCAAATCAGAAGTGTAGCAAGATGCATGCCAGGTCTGACCTTTAATGAGAGGAAGGGGATGAAGCCATGATTCAGCAGGCCAGATAGAGGTTGGAGAACTGCCCATACAAAAAAAACAAACCAAACATTTTAAAAACCTAAGACAAGGGACTCATTCCTCTCTGAACTGCTTGAATTGGGATTCTTTTTTAAACAAAATCCTCTCACACCTGGCTCATGAGACTCAGCGCGTGGGGCCTCGGTGTGAGACTATGAGCTCGTTGTAATGGCCGTGACAAGCGAGGACAACTGATGATAAATATCAGCAGCACAATCCTCTAGACAAAGGCTGCAACCTGAGATAATTCCAGGGAGGAAAATCAGTTCCTGATGGGGCGGTCTGTGGGCATGCTTGACGGCCTATTCACCACCAAGTTAGATCCCGGTGTATGTAGGTTGTATGTTGGCAAAGAGAAGCGCAGTAGAGGAAGCAATCAAAGCCATTACCTCGGGGACAATGGCCATGAGAGATGTCACCAGTCAGAAAGACCTGTTTCAGGAATCTATGAAAGAGGTGATGACTTGATCAGTGCCCTGATGGATGCAAAGTTGGTCTTTAGTAGCATGTACGGAACTCTGTGGTGCTGACTATATTATGCCGGTATGAGAATGCATTGAGTGTTATGCCTACAGGTGGTATGAAAAATGCAACTAAAACAAGGGGATTGGAGCAGGATAGCTTAGACAAAGGAGTCAGTTGGGCATTTGAAGACAAATGTTCGCCATGATTTCGTGCAGCTGGAGTTTCTAGGAAAAAAACTCACAGAAGCAAATCGCTGAGGTAGTGATCTTTAGAATGGCTTTAAAGTCTGAATTACAGCCATGCGGAGAAAAGATTAAGCATACTGGGGTGAGCGTTGTTATACCCCAGTTGTATATAGTATGTTTCTTCCCGTCAAAAAGTATTACTAGGATTGAAGATTGTTTGCCAACAAGCTCTGTGACCCTTCAGCACCCAAGTGTGGATGACACAAAACGATAGGGGCCTTGTTCTGCTTGGAGCCTGTCTAACTGTGGAAGTGGGATCCAACCGTAAGCACACAGAGTCGTTGTGGGCCTATTTCCTTTTGTGGATCCAGTGACCAGCAAACACGCGGCCTCACTGAGAACATCTGCAGTGCAGAGAAGAGATGCCACGGTAGCCCAGAGGATGATTGCGTCTGTACTTCTGTAAAAAAGGTTCTGTTCTATGATGCTAACCTTTGCAGTGTTTTTCAGATTTGAACGCTCTGGAGAGGAGCAAGTACGACACATTAAGAGTTCAAATGAAAACTCTGTCGCATAAATGGGAAGTTATAAAGATGATGAGGTGAAAATTCCATACCGGGGTGGGCACCTCTCTGCTGAGTTCAATCTGGAAATGGCCCAGGGAATTCAACAACCACCAAATGACATTGCCTATAGGCCTAGCAAGCTAGATGTAAATGTTACTGCTGTTGGTTACCAGCTTTGGTGCAGGAGATGGACGAAAGCGAAATCAGCTGGAACTGAATAGCGAAGTGTCTTTCCTGCTGGCTGCCTTTAACAGTGCCAGGAAGCACTCACATAGGCTGCTGAGGAGATACTCATCTCGTCACTGAGCGTTCTGCTTGCCTATGGACCCTGCATGCTATGCTATCATCATGCCAGGCGACAGTCATTTCAATGGATGTTTGTACTAGTGCTTACAGCTGTTATGGGTGTGCAACCAATGCTTTGCATTCTGGATTTCCTGTATTCCATTGAAGAGAATTCACACCTAGTCCTAAGCCTTAGCTGGGGAGGTCATCAGTCCCTTAAGGATGCGTGCTATGATTGTTTCTTAAATAAAAGTAAGTAGTCCTGTCAAGGTGATCTAAACATTGATGTTTCTGTCCATTCAGATTCCCAGGAGCTGTCACTTCGTTGGTCAGAGAAAGCTTTTCACAATGTTGTGTACTGCGAGACTCATACCGTTCAAGACTCCTGAGAAGAATGAAGAAATAATCACAATCCATCACCCCTCAATGCTCCAGGCAGGAACATTGTGGGAAGAGTGGGGAAGAAGAATGTAAGAATCAGAGGAGGGAGATGGAGTGTTGCTACTTCTTCAAATTGAACCATTTCTCCCTGGGGAAGGAAGGACGCTACATCAAATGACACAGTCTCCGACAGTGGAAAGTTAAAGAGTCTCTAGGTTCCCCCCACCAAACTTTATGAGAACAGTAATAATCTGCTGGAAAGGAGACTCACAAAGCCTCAGCCGTCTCTATAAGATGTGTCGAGTCTGCCCAGGGATGCAGCTGGAGTGGGCTCTTTTTGGTTAATGCAGTAGACTGTCTTTGCCTCATCTGTACTCCTCAAGTAATTCCTCACTCTTACATAAAAACTCACTAGTTTTATTCATCTAGATTTTGACATAGGAAGATTTTTTTCCCTTTGACCTGTCACTAGCTGCCCTGTTAGGGTGCAATAAATGTATTTCCATAGCTTCCCAGGCGGAAAAGTCTACACATGTTTGCCCTCATGGGGCCTCTGCATGGAGACACAGCTTTCTTCTGATCGGCCAGGAAAATTGATTGCCAGATTACTGTCCAGAATGAGATATTTTTGCAAAACACAAAGACAAGCCATTGCCCTTTCTTTCGGTTCTTTGAAGTTAGGTGGTCACCCGAGAGGAAATCTGCATGCTTAGGAAGCTCCAGACAACAGTGCAACCTATCCCAGCATGCAAATCAAACCACATGATTGTCTCCTGGATACTGTCCCACGTTTTAACCTGTGAGAGTGCATGTCCTCGAATGGATTCCTGTGGTCACTTTCACCTACTAAGGTGTTTTCCTCCACAAGGTACACTGGTGTGGTAGTTACGCTCAGGAATAAACTTAAACCATCCTGGACACATTTGTAAGGACTAGTTTGACTCTAAGTCATGATCAGCCTGCAGGTCACGTCATTGATGAGAGGAGGAATCATCACATTGTGGTAAGGAGCTTTTCCTGGGCCAATTAGATAAGGTAATGGCAGGCGGTTCAGAGGTGTTGAAATTATTTTGATGGTCACTTGCATTTGGGGAATTCCCAGGCTCTTCCTTCCAGGGCTG
>JALPQD010000865.1:129023-152793 GCA_023101885.1 Typhlomys cinereus
ACCCTTGGAAAGGGTTGATGTATTTTCTTAGAATACCTTTTCGCCTCTTTTTCAAGAAAGGCTTGCAATGACCACGCCCCTTTCCATTAGATGAATTGCAACCTTGAGAAAATGATCCAAGGAAATACGAATGTGCATGTGCTGTGTTTTCATCAGCCTCTTCTTTTCCTATGTATACAATAGATGGGCCCTTTGGTCTTGTTGCATGGTAGGACTGTATTGGTCTGACAGATCATAATCTAGGGGAGTTAAAAGAATGAGAAAGTTAATGGTAATATCCAGAGACAAAGCAGGAATTCTGGTAGTTAAATTTAGCAAACAAAGGCACAGTTAGAAACCTGGTAAGGGCGTATATCCTGAGAAATGGCAGGAATACCCCCAGAAGACACCTGATGATGCTTGGTTTTTGTCCATCATGCAAGTGGGACATCCTGTTAGAAGAGTAATGTTTTACAACCTAACCTCAGAAGAGACAGAGATGGAGCATCATTGTGATGGATGAGCTGTCACTGAAGAGCCATGATTCTGCACATGACATTGTTTTGCTCAGACAGAAACTCATGAGTTCAGGGTTGATTTGCACAAAGCAACGTGACGCTTCTTGGTCACTGCCAAATGCAAAGACTGAAATTTGCCCCTATTGAGTGAATTCCCTGATATCATTCCCACCTTGGAGGTGGAAGTACTGGAGACTGGGAAGGCTTATATTGAGGATAACTAAGTTTTGGGAAATTTGGAAAGTGAAAGCTCATGAGAAATTTAACTGTCCACCTTGATGCTGATAAAGAATTCAGGATGCCAAAGATGCTTTTTCTTCCAGCATGCCTGTTTGCTCCCACATCTTCTCTGGTCTCTGTGATTTTGCTCCCTTTGAATGCCTGAAGTTGTACCTTATCCTTCCAACTTAGTAATGTTTACCGGGACAAGTTGTTTTTTTGCATTGCATGAGGATGAGATCCCAGGAACATGAACTATAAGGTGACATTGTGTGCAGAGCTGTCTTTGACGAGACCTGCCCTTGCCACTAAACAGGACTCAGGTGTTGAAAAGCAGATGTCTCTGTCTTAAGATCAATGATAAATGCAAGAGTAATAGACCCATGTAAGTAGGTAAAAACCTAACACAAATATATGATGATTCTTGAGTTATCACATATGGAGAGACTGTGCCAAGGACAAATCTATAAATGATATTTATGCTGATATTTCCATCTTAGTCCAGTTTTGCATTCGTATCTCTTTAAAGTACTTTCTTACATGTCATAGTGGGGTGGGTAACTGAAAGAGTAAATAGAATAAAAAATGAAAAAATAGAAGTGATAATAACAGAGGAAGAGTGAATATAGTTTGGTAGAATGTGCATATTATTTCAGTGCAAGGAGGCTTTTAGGAGACTGAGACCTAGTAAGTTCCAAACATACCTGACATACAGTGTGGGATCCTATCTTGGGAAGGAAAGAAAGGAAGAAAGGAAGAATGAGAGAAAGAAGGAAGGGAGGAAGGAAGGAAGGAAGGAACGAATGAACGAACGAAGGAAGGAAGGAGAAGGAAGGAAGGAAGGAGGAAAATGAATGAATGAATGAAGGAAGGAAGGAAGGAAGAAAGGAAGTAAAGAATGAAGGAAGGAAAGAAGGAAGGAAGGAAGGAACGAATGAACGACGAAGGAAGGAAGGAGGAAGGAAGGAAGGAGAGGGAAATGAATGAAGGAAAGGAACGAAGGAAGGAAGGAAGGATGGATTTTAGGGCTAAAATGTTGTACACTCTGAATTAGAGACTTTGATAAGGCTGAAATATTAGTCTATTGATATTTATCAAGCTATGTCTATTTGAGTACCAGAACCCTGTAACTAAACTGGGGAGACATGACCTAATTAGTTGACATGACAAGTGTCTGTTGATGATAGAAGAGAGTAACAGATGTATCTAGTGAGGATGATGATGTTCATAGGAGATCCAAGGAACTTTTATTTTTGTCCCATTTTATTTGTGGATAAGTTGTCTGTGTTTTTTTCCTGATACTGAAGCTTCTACAGTTTAAGTCTCTGCTTCTCAGCAGGAAGCTGGAAGTTCAACAAGAACTATAAATGAAACTACTATCATAAATTTAGTCATAATTATAAATATATGGCAATTATGACTGAGAGTATAATTATAACTATAAATATACCTATAATTATAACATTTACTATTCAGAATAATTTACTAGTCCCAATAAAGAATATACAAGAGGTTTGGGTGCCTGCTCTTCCCTCCTTTGAAATTAATAGTGGGTCTTATAGATTGATGAAGCATGCTTTGGTTAGGGATTATTCTGATTTGAAATGGAGCTCTCCTTTCATGGCTGGGAGACCGTGAGACCTCCAGAGATCTGGGAAGTAAACTATTTCAGCATTTAAGCTTCTGTTTCCATCTTCTCAGAGACTTTTGCACTGATTACTATTTCATTGCCCTGAAAAATGGTTTGTAAGGGTTTCATCTAACGGACCCCTTTTGCAGATGAATTGTCACCTTAACGCGATGTAACATTCTCAAAATTCATGCAGCAAGCAGATGAACACACGGATGGGAAATGGGACTTCTTACCATCCAGAAGAGTTAGAAAACAAAAGGGAGATGATATTACACTGAGAAAGAGAAAAGAATTCAGAAAGCAATGAGCTGTAATAGACATGAAAGAAATTGACAGATTACCCAAAAGAATGGGCAACTTTAATGATGGCTGAGACAGGAAAAATGAATGTGGATGAGATAGACAGATGGTTTGAAGACTTCCAACCTTATTTTATTTTTCTTTTAATTCTATTTACACATATTGATATTTTTACCCATTTATACAAAAGAATTGTGGCAGTTAGTTCCAGCTGTCAGCTTGAGAACTGAGCCAATGAAGAATTATCTAGGAGGACAAGCGTTGTATGAGATTGACTTCATGGTATGATTGATGAGTGAAGATCCAATCTATACTGAGTAGGAGCATTCTTTTGTCAAGTAGACAGAGAGCAACCTGGATTGGCATTTTGGCAACTAGGAAGCATCATCGTTCCTTGCTAATCTGCTCCTGTTAGGTGTAATGATTACTTTTATCTGTTGCTGTGAGAGATATTGAAAGTCAAACATTTTAAAATTTTTTAAATAATTCTTTTTTTAACTTTTTTATTATTTATTCAATTTTGCGTGTTGTGTGTGTGTGTGTGTGTGTGTGTTGTGTGTGTGTGTGTAGAACCACGGGCGAATTCAGGAACCACCATGGAGGCCTCCACCTCCTCCTTGTTTATTCTGCCCCGGGATTCACAGGCTCGCCCTACCAGGACCAGAAACGCAGGCCGCCCCCGCTTCCGCCGGCGTCTATACGTGGGTCTGGGATCCGAACTCAGGTCCTACCGCCTGCAAGGCAGAGGCTTAACGCGTGAGCCACCTCTCCAAACCCCGAAAGTCAAACAATTTAAGTGAGAAAGGGAGATTTGTTCCATTAATGGTTCCAAAGGGGGAGATACAGTCTTCATGGCAGAGGTGGCGTGGCTGGGGCCAAAGCTGGAGGCAGGTTAAGTCATTGCAAACATCTTGAGGCTGAGAGTTGCAAAAATGCTTGCTGTAAAGCAGACTTCTCCAGAAGGTAGGAAGGGACTAACCCACTCAAGGCCCACCCCCTGTGACCGCCTTTCTTCTGGCAAGGCTCCACCTCTCAGAGGTGCCAGGAACTTCCCAAACATAGGGGGCCTGTGGGGGACATATTAAACCATGACACCAGGATGTAGTGTAGCCAGAGGATTCTCTCTGCCCCTAATACTGGTCATTTTGCTAGAAATATAGTTAACCTAGTATAACCTGGAATAGAAATCTCCTTGTTTCTGTAAATCATTGGGTCAGGTATTATTACAGCAAGAGAATAGGAATCTAAGAAAAGAACAAGGTCACTGCTACAATAAAAAGCTCAGTTCAAATTTTAAATAGATTAATGACTTTGATGGGTAGGAGGATATCCAAACATATATATATATTATATATATATATATATATACATATATGTAATTACATGCACACACACATATGCACACCCACACAAACATACACATACACTCTAAAGCACTGAGAAATAAGGACAAATATTTCTGAGGTTCAACAGGGCAAGAAACTCAATTCCCTGAGGCTTCATTTAAGAAAGGTCATTGTCTTTCCCTGGATAGTGTTCTTTGAATAAATCTCTAGGATTTACAGTTTCAATCCATTTTCTATGGCCTAATTCATAATTTTCATGCCTACTTTCCTCCCTAAAACATTCCAATCATATCTGTGAACACAGAGACGATGGGTTTTAATTTAGTGCTTGGAAAGATAAAGGTGCACAGACCGGTGAAGTCTATCGACAAAGAGTCGTTAAAGCCAAGGGTCTGCGAGTTTCAGAAACACTCGAGAAAATTGATTTCTTACTTACTAAGGAGAGGAGAAGCGTTTCACTGCAAACACCCATTGCCTTAGCAATAGAGTGGTATAGTGTGCTGTGGTGGGCTGCCCATACTTAGGCATTGATCAACCCAAGTTGATCAATTTAATTCTCCCTCCTCATCAGTGTTTTCTACTCTTCTCCACTTGTGAGTTCAGAGCTTGCGATTCTTCAATACTGTGTCTGAAAATGATAGGAAATGAATCATCACTGATCCGTGTGGCTTTCATGTTGGCATCAGTTTCCATTCATGTCTTTCAGAAATTGTGATTATTTTATGTGAGCATTGACATATACTTGGATTTAAAAATATGCCCACAGTAACTACTCATTTCTCCAATGAATTGCCTAAGTATTTATTGATATGTGCGTGCATGCTTGTGGTGTGTGTGTGTGTGGTGTGTGTGTGTGTGTGTTGTGTGTGTTGTGTGTGTGTGTGTGTGTGTTTATATAATCATATGTAATGTAATGGCTTAAAATGTGAGTTTTCCCCCACAGGTCATGTGTGTGAAGCTTATTTGATATTTGCGAAGGTCATAACACTTTTGAAAGGTAGAGACTTACTGGAAGAAGTCATGACCCTCAAGGGATCTTGAGATTAGAAAGCTCTTACCTCTCCCTCAATTTTTTACTAGCTTTCTGCTCTTACAGTCTGCAGCTATCTCACTCTGCTTCCATGATTCTGCAGTTAATCAAGCCCGTCAGCTCTGCCAGGTAGCCATGCCTTTTCTGAAACAATGGATTGTAATTCCCCTCTGGAAATATAAACCAATAAATCTCTCTTTTCTCCCTAAAAGTCAGTAGGAGTGTTGTCTCACAGTAGCAGAAAGAAAAACTGCTACATATACATGTAAAATATAGGTACATACTTCATTTGTACTTCAAATAGATCTGCTCAAAGACCCACTTCTCCCACCCAGTTGACATCTGTTGAGTAGCAACAACATATAGGACTACTCTAGACCATGTGCAAATATCTGAAACATAAGACAGCTCTAAAACACAAACATATTGAAGTTAACATATATGAATATTATTTATTTATGGAGACACACACATGCACAATCACATGTCATTTACGTGGGTGGAAATCAGAGGACAGCTTTCAGAATCAGCTTTTTTCTGCCGTGTGATGTTTCCAGGCGCTGAACTCAAATTCTCAGGTTCAGGAGCAGGTGTATTACTATAGAGTCACCCCCCCTGTTTGGCACATTGGATTCTTGCAAAAGGGGCTCCATAATATCATGTCTTCACAATGTGGGATCACGCTGGTAAATAAAATTAAGGAACTAGTGATATTTTTGCTTAGAAAACCTTCGCAAGATTTTGTTTGTTTGTTTGTTTGTTGATGGAACAACTAAAATTAATTACTTAAATATATGAAACTATCAAGCAATAAAATAGTTACAGGTGATTTCTACTAAAAATCACTATGCACACTGTCATTAACAGAATTACATTGTAATAGTTTTATGTAAGTGATTTCCTAAAAAGTAAAATGGTATTTGATGTTCTTCATAAGATTTTCTATCTGAGCAATATTCCTCACATGTCTAAGGTGGAACCAGATTTCCCTTTCCTGTCTATCCCACATGGATATATTTGCAAAATGGCCAATGAAATAAGATAGAATTCCAGTGTGTACTGTTGTAACATAGAGTTGCTATATGGATTTCTATTTTTTTTTCATTTCAGTATTATCTTGTGTGAATGAGTAGTGTTTCACTGATGTGATTAAATTTAAGGAGGACAGCATTTTATTGACTCCCATTCCAGATCACAGTTCATCATTGCAACAAGTTACTAGTGCAGGAACCAAGTAAACTGCCACATGCAAATCAAGAGCAGAAGGTAAAAGCCAAAACATCCAGCCATCTTTGCACAAGACACTATCTTTAAGGACTCCCTTTTCTCAGGAAATGTACTGCTTCAATAGCCAGGTCTTCCTACTTCAATTAAATCAGTTAAGACAATCTCCTAAAGCTTACAAAGAGTCTTTCTTTAACTAGACAATTCCCAGTAGGTACACCCAGTGGGCCAACTCCCTGTGTCAAGATAACATCTGAGACTAATTTCCAGAGAAATGGGAAGCATATAGATAACTGCTTTAGACTACAGGTCAGAGGACACTTAGAACATACACAAACATATTGAAGTCCAGAGAAATCTTGGAATGATTTAGCTGAACAAAAAAAAGAAGGAAAAAAAGAAATTGTATCTAGGGATCCTTCAAAGTCATAAAGGCTACTTTACAGTCAAATGTCATTTGTCAGCCTTAGGAGGTGGCTGAGGTTACTTTTATACATGTCTAGATTCCATCTGAAGAAGTGTAGTTCATTAACTAGATCATTTTTTCCTGGAAACTTAATCTCTACTATCTTCAAGTGAAATAAAACACCAATTATAACTACATCTCACACTATTTTGTGAGCGCTTACTATACATTGGGGATCAAGACAGCAATCTAAGGACATTATTACATCTATTTCCCCAATGACCTTGTGAGGGGCTCATTTTTACTGACAAGGACTGAAGGGGCATAGAGGTTGATTATCTTTTCAAAGTCACACAACTATACTTCTATTGGTAAAGCTGACACAGCATGTGAAGTCTACAAAATAATGATTGATTCGGTTGCAGACCTTACTGTTTTGCTGCTCTGACATGAGTAGTGGTTGAGTTTCATGATTCCTAAGGGTCCAAGAATGAGAGACTAAAAAGGCTGCTTCAAAACCACATGAGTCTTCATGCAGCATGGCTTGAATATGGATTGTCTTTTCATAGCCCAATTTAATGGAGAAGATGGTAGAAAACTTAAGGATTGTGCGTGCTCACATAGATCATACACACTTAAGAAACAAGTCACAGAGTGAAAATATCATGGTCTCACTCAGACCTGTTGGATTTCCCTCAAATTAATAGAGAAAGATTCTGCAGCATGTTACAGTCTGTCTCCAGTTCTCGACGTGAGTCCTCATTTTGTTTAACAAAACGTGTCTGGTACATTTCCTCATTTTAGTTGTTGAAGGACGATGAGACTCTTAATTTGGTGAACCACTGGTAATTGGAATTATTCAACACAGTATGAAGGAGACTTTCCTCTTTTGTTCTGCCTCACACATCTCTAATTATGGAGTGAGACCCAGCAGTGGTCTGAACCCCTATGGCATATCGCAAGAATGTTAGAGGGAAATGGAAATGCTCAGGACATTTTATGTTTCATATCTTGCCAGGGAACATGGCAAAGATATTTTCGCTGAACAGATTTGCATCTCTGCCGATGTTGATAATAAACTGGCTACATTATCGCAGACTCAGACAATCGCAGAAGTTTATAACTGGTGATGTTCGTTGCTCAGTATCTTAGAAACATGTAGTAAAGTGGCTGAAAGTGACATTGTGTGCTCATAATCTAAAGGTTATTTCTTCATTAAGGGCTCATAGGACATTTTTAAAAATTAACATGCAAAGAAGCAAGTTTCTGACACATTGGGATTGCTTCTCTTCCACCATCAGCAACCCCTCCTACTTCCATATCACGTGAGTTCTATTACACTTTCACTTAAAGCCACTCCCTACCCTCTTTTTCACACCCAACATGATTCATATTCTTCCACTTCCAGGATCTCTTTAGGTCCATATTACACAGATTTCATTATGCTGATCCTTCCCCACCTCCTGTTACCTTAACCTCCTACATCCCATAAAGCCTTTTCCCAATCCTCATTCCTAATTTCCCGGTCATGGAACACGTTCAATGTTAAAGATTCCATCAACAACCTTGTGCATTTTATGCGTGTTATAATGGTAGCTGCCAGATTGCAATTCATCAAGACCTACAAGTGGCAGAGACCCACTTGGGAAACATTCACAGTTTTAAATCTATGAAATAACTGACAGGTGGGAATGGACAGTATGTTGGGTGTAATTTTTCATGCTTTCATTATTATGCTGACAGTACAGCTTCATCTTTTCCCACCTCGGGATGAGCCTCTCCTTCCCTATCTTCTTTGCCAATGTATCTTCTTCTTAATGACTGGCACTCTTTCTCCTACATGACAATTACATTTCAATTTCAACTACTTCTTGCGAAACTGCAAACAAACATTAGGATACATTCTGTTTAACACATGTGCTTGTAGAGTCACATAATCCAGAGTTCAAGCTGGAAAGTTCTGTGGTCCTACTGTATTTGCTTTTAAATATATCTGAAAGCTTTTCAATCTTTTTTTTAAGGTTACAGCATGCCCATTGCCCTCAAATGTAGACTCTCTATTTTTTTTTTCTTTTGGTGGGGGAAGGAAGGGGAGCTTTTCAAGACAAGCTCTACTGTAACCAGGCTGTCACTGAGTAAATGATGTTGGAATTAAATAGACAATTCTCCTGGTGGAAGCTTCCACCTCCCAGACTTGGGATGACAGGTATTTGCCACCATTACTTACAGATTTACTCTTATCAACTGAAGAAATTGTGCTGTCAAACACACATCCTTAAACACATGGTGCCTGCCTCTTCATTCTTTCTTGGATGACCTCCCAGGTGCTTTGTCAAAACAGCCCTCCTGAAGGACTCTGAAAGCCCCACTAAGCCAGAGACTTGTAACCAGGAGCACAGTGAAGAACAAGGCTTTGAGCCACCCGCCATGTTGATGTGGTTGCCTTGGAAACCGGTCCCTGTGAACCAGTCAGTGCTTCAGAAGACAACATCCACTGACAGTCTTCTTAACGAAACCCCATGAAATTGGGCCTCCCTTGGGACAGAAATAATTAGGTGATGAGTATGTTCTATCTTAATCTGCTGTGTTCTGAGCTATCTTGATATATGCTCATAGATAACTGATAAGCCTATGCCTTCATATTTCACGTTATATATTTATTTAGTATATATTTAATTATTAGAGTACTTACATTTTATATGATATTTGGGGAAGTTTATCCATCTTGTGAATTCAAGATGGCTGAGTCATCACAACAAAATTGAACAATTTTTCCCCCTGGATCTACATCAAACTTTTCATGGTCGTGGCAAGTAAATCCATAAATGAAGGAAACAATTTGAAGAAAGAGAACTTGATTCTGATTGTGACTTTGAAGGCTTCCACACTTAGTCTCGTGACTCTGGTTTCTGGGTCTGTGGTACTGCAGATGAACACATCAGAAAGGGCCAAGATGCAAAAGGAGAGAGAAGGGAGGAGATGCATCTTTCCAGGGTGCTCAACTAATTCATTCCTTCCTTCCTTCCTTCCTTCCTTCCTTCCTTCCTTCTCCTTCCTTCCTTCCTTCCTTCCTTCCTTCCTTCCTTCCTTCCTTCCTTCCTTCCTTCCTTCCTTCCTTCCTTCCTTCCTTCCTTCCTTCCTTCCTTCCTTCCTTCCTTCCTTCCTCCCTCTCAGGATCCATTAAATTCCAAATCCGTAAGTGCACTGAAACATGGATCAAGTCAGAAGAACACTCAAGATCCAAACGCCTCCCAAATTCTGCTCTGAATACTCCTAGCTTGGGGAGCAATCTTATGATAGCCGAGTTTTCAGGAGGATATTTAAGGTATAAACCAGAACACCAGGTAATAAAGCAACAGATGGAATTAAAAAAAAATAGAATGGCAACAGTCTAATCATGGTCTCACTAAAGTTTCCAGCAGACCTTTCTGCCATGGCACTTCCCTTCACACCAAATGCTTTGTCTTAGAATTATTATTGCTGTTGAATAGAAATTAGGAACCATTAGTCATAGCTCTCATCCATGGGCTGACTTCAGCATTCTTTATTTGTTCAAGCTAAAGGTTTAAGAATGGAGAAATGACTAAGTAGTTAAAGCACTTGCCAGGCAGTCAAAGGGGCCAGAGTTCAGATGCCCAAATCCCATGAAAAATGCTGGACAGGTGTGGTAGTGAACCACCTGTAATTCCAGTCCAGGAAGGTGGAACCTGGGGATCCCCAAAACAGGCAAGATAGCCAGACCAGCACAACGGATGCATTCTGAGTTTAATTTGAGTCACAGGCTCCAAACAATATAGTGGAACAACAATCCAGGATGATTCTCTATGTCACCCTCAGGCCTACACACACTCATACATGCCAACATATATGTACTAAGGCCTGGGCACTCATGCAGATATACATACACATAGAAAAAGATAAAGATTTTGCTAGTCTATCAACCTTTTTGTTTCTATTTCCTGGTACCACCAGTTTCTGTCCCATTTTTCTCCCCACTCCTAGTAACAATCAACCCCACTCCTAGTAACAGATGTGTCATGGTCAAATGATCTCATCCAGCCTCCCTGAAACATAAATTGGGTTTCCAATCTTCACATTTCCATCCTTAAATGGGACTCTGTACTTATGAGGGAATCAACTCTTACTAAAGTCTAGCATTTGTTATGAGCTGTTCTCATGCACAGTTTCATATATTTATATCACAGAAATCTTGGGTACAATCTGTGTAATTAAATCCTTACCTTATTGATGTTGCTTCTGGACATGATTTCAATGCATGTGCTTCTGAGAACTATTTTGTAAGGTGTGCATCTGTTTTCTGCTGCATGTTTTTGCATATTTGTATTGTAATGCAGAACAGTATTTTTTATTTCTATTCCATGGTTTGATGTCATCTTGCTCTCTCATTCTAGGTACTCTTAAATAAGATCTTTATGACTTCTATGCAGTCATTGACAAACCTCACCCAAGTGAGCTAATTCTCAAGAACACACATTCTAGAGTTGAAGTATGATAAGTTGGAAGATGTAAATAACGAATTGTGAAGTTTCCACACAGGAAAACAAAATCATCATCATATGCTTTTTCTCTAAAGAAAACTTAACAGAATCTCTAACAAAAGCCACAATTTGTATAGTTACGTGTGTGATATTTAAGAGGGGCTGAAATTACTGTGCTGTTCTGTCATATGTTTGGAGACTGTGAAAGCCTCCAGTACACAGGAGAAAGAATTAGTGGGCTTGTAAATTATGTTGGAGAGGCTCATGTAACTTCCTGTGACAGGACATGACACATACACACTGCTGAGTTACTCTTGGCGACAGAGCAATCACTCCTGGACTTGACATTGCTCTCCCACAAAGGGGACTTTCTGTTGTCTCACCTTTGCATTGTAAAAATTTATAGTGAAGTTCAATTCTATTACTTAGGGTGTCCCAGCTTCTCATTAATCACAAAGCACAAAGGATGATTTCAATGCCATGGTCCAAAGAAATAGGAAGATGAATACATGGAATACGAAGGAGACAAAGGGGAGAAAGGAACATGTATTTGGGGATCTTTTCTGTTAAAGGTCGGAATAAATTGCTTTGTAGTGCAGAGCATGCATATTGAAAGGTTAATGTATTATTGTGGAACACAAAGTTGCAGCTTGAACATGGAATGCTGTATTATTTCTGTAAATGGCACTATTGGTGATAAAGTAATAATAGCAATAATAACCATTTAATGGTATTTTGGGCATATGTAACAAAATATTTTGTTTGCAATTGGAGTTTTCACTTAATCTGGTGTATGTGTGTGTGTGTGTGTGTGTGTGTGTGTGTGTGATTGAATTCATTGACATGGAGTAGTGCTTGGTTCAGAACAGCCTTCTTCCTTTATGCAGATCCAGTGTCTACAAGTTGCTGCATTTCACAGATCCTGTCTGGTGCTTTATGTCCCTGGAAAGCAGGGATTGGAGAGATGGCTCAGTTGACAAAGCAATAGGACCTGAGTACAGGTTTGAAGTACACACTTAAAACCTAGGGCTTGTGTCTGGAACCCCAGTTCTGGGTCAAAGGGAAGACCAGGAAATTGTTGGAGTGCTTTTGCCAAATGGTCTCTCTGAATTGATGAATTCTCTCTCTCTCTTTCTCTCTTTCTCTCTCAGAAGACATACCCAAGTATCTTCCAATTTTCTTTTACACTTTTCTTTTCCAAGGAAGTTATCTCTGTCCTCTTCCCCCTGACAATGGAGAAAATTTTGAGTTATGAAGAACAACAGAAGCTGCACTACATTGTGTGACTTCTGATTTCAGGGGACACACAGGCAACATGATCTTGATGTGACTTTCATGTTCGCCCTTTCCTTCTTCATGTGCCTATGGGGGTGTGAATTTACTATGTGAATCAGAGAGCATGTATGGGCCCGTGGAGGCCCAGGGTTACTTCTGGAATCATCCTGGATTGCTTCTATGTCCTTTTTGCTTCACTCTTGGATTTCCCAGGTTCTAACTTCCAGATCCGGAAGTGGAGGCTGCCATCATTTCCACCTGACACTGTTAACGTGATATCCAGAATATGCCTGTCAGGCAGAATGTTAAGAGACGAGCCTTCTCTCCAGCCCAATGTTCCCTCTTGAAAGTGTCAGCTGCCATGTGGACAGCCGGATTACACCATCATGTTGAATTTTCTGTAAAGAGGTTGAACCATTATTAATCAGTAGATTGCATGGAAATGTCATAGGGTCAGAATAAGACCCCCTGAGGAGAGATTGGCTCTATCATCCTACGGTGACCCCTGAAGCTATTAGTTTGCTGCAAGTGAGTGAGATGTTGAAACGTTGAAATTAATACAGAGAATAGAGTGACATTAATACAGAAAATGGAGTGACATTTTCTCCTTTCCATGTTGGAGACTGGACCTAAGACCTTCTAACATGTTTGAAAAGCATTTTAACACTGAACTAAATCTTTGGTCTTTTTTTTTTTTTTGATTCTTTTAAAATTTCAAAGAAGGGGCTCAGTAATTTGTCTATTGAATTCATCATTCTCAGGCCAGACTGACCCTGAGCAAGCGTACCTCCAAAATAGCTGGGACGCTAGGTCTGCTCCCCCCAGGCTGGGCTGTGAATATGGGTCTGCAAATGAGTCATTTGTAGATAAGGTTCGATGCAGCAAAACCAGCAAGAAAAGTCTCTGAAACTAAGTGAAATGAATCTGTTTCTTACATCACAGGTCCAGCGAGTAGCCAAGCAATGTGGGGCACCATGTGAAATAAAGTGTGTCTTCCATAAAGTTAACACGATTCTTACAACATCTTTAGATTAAGCAACATGGAGAAAGATTCAGTGAAAGTTCTCTCTTCTTCATGAAACAGGCATGAAATTCCCCAGCACACTTGTCTGGATGGATCAAATATAATCTGTTCAAATCATAATGTTTGCCTCTGGTCCTAAATATCATTATTTGGGAGAAGAAACTGTGCTTCCCTCTACAGCCTCCTTGCTCTGGACGATCCCAGGAAAGAACAGAGACCATGACTCTAGTGGGCACTTCCCTTCTCCACCAGGGAAGGCCCCGACCATCTGCACCTTGCTCCTGGACAGGAAGTCTCTTCACGTACACTCTACACGTGAGCACGTGTGTGAATGATCTATCAATGGTCAGCTGTGATTCAGAGCTGACCTTGTACTCATGGGTTTCCATCCCAAGACGAAGAGAAGAAGATCTTGTAGGGAAGACTATCTGCTTGTTCCTTTCTTTGTCAGCTAATTTATTTTTCCTATTTTTTTCTTTATTTAACCCTTCATTCCTTCCCTCCCCTCTGCTTTCCCTTCTCTTTATTTTTCCCATCTTTTCACTTCCCTTCTTCCCCCTTTCCTCCACCTTCCCTTCTCCTTTCTTGTCCATTCTTTCTCCCCTCTTCTCATCCCTTGTCTCCTCCCCTCCCTCCCTCCCTCTCTTCCTCCCTCTCTCCCTTCCTCCTTCCTTCCTTCCTTCCTTCCTTCCTTCCTTCCTTCCTCCTTCCTTCCTCCTTCCTTCCTTCCTCCTTCTTTCTCTTCTTCCTTTTATACCTTCCCTGTTCTATAGCTTTAATCCAGGGATTTGTTCATATTAGGCAAATATTCTGCCACTGAGCAAAATTCTCAGTCTCTACTTTCCTCACTTAAAGTAACAAATGGTCCCATCAGTTCTTGCTTCCACAGTATCCTCTGAAGCCTTACTTTGATGGCCTCAGAACAATTTCATGGTCCCCTATAGAGAACCAGGAAAATGAAAGATATACTTGTTGGCAGAAACAGAGGCACCAAATTCTCTCTGCAATTTCATTCAATACCTTAATTTTTAAAACTGATTTCATAATTATTATGTATCCTAATCTTATGTTGTGGTTTTAACATGGAATGACCCCAACCAGCTCATGTATTTGATCTACAACATTGGAAGCCTCTGAGGTACCTTATTTATATTTTAAATATATTATATGTTGACTTTAATATACAATTGTGAAATAGACTATTCAATGTAATTCTTGGCACATTTCATTGATAATAAAAATGTTGTGTTTGAATCTTTGATTCAAATTACTGACATTTAATGGAAGCAATTATCTTTAATACTACAAACCTACAAAGATGCGCATTTATGCAACATGGTACATACATGTCAGGATTGGGAGAATATATATACCTTGCATTTATGTGTGTATAAAAATTCAACATCTGAATGCTATCCATTGCCATATGTCGAAAATAATCTGCGCGATGCTTATAAGCTCAAAACTTAAGGGAGCAAAGGGTTTTATTCTTGGCTTACAATAGTCTGGTCATAGTCCCTTGTGTTCAGCTAAGGGAAACACACACCATCAACAGGGACAGAGGAAACTGGCCATACAATATACATATAATGCCTGAGAGAGGGACAATTCTCACTTGCCAGATGAGCATGCCTTGCCAAGTATACAGGAGAATGCCAACTTTCTTACAGTTCCTTTTATCTTATTCGCCTGTCCAAGGTCTAGTCCCACCCATCAAGTTGACACCTGTATTTAACTATGCCACTTCATCCCTTGTCAGTTCACACAAAAACATATCCCTTTAAACTGTAATTTTCAATCTCTGTCCCCATACAGTGTTAAATTTATCTAATAAAAGATATATCTAATTTTATTAATTATACAACTCTAAAATTTTAAAACAAATTTTAAAATGTTCTCTTATTAAAGCTTGATTTCCAACATTTTAAGAGCTCAAAGTCTTTTAAATGTAAGAGTAGATTGCCTGTGAACTTAACCAGAATCACATTACTTACTTGCAGTCCTTGATGGTGGCCTATTTTCTCTGCTGTAACATGGTCCCTTCTCTCCTTGATTCTGGTGGGGCCCTCCTTCCCCATCCCTCCTGTTTATAATCTTTACAATTACTGTAGGTATAACAGAGATTTGTCTTTGAGTGTCTCTAAGTGGGCTTGGTACTAGGACCCACCTATTAGGGAGTACATACTGGGGATTAATTTTCTGTGTCTGGGATACTTCACTCAAGATCATTGTTTCTAATTCCATCCATTTCCTGGCAAATTGCATTAATTCATCATTTTTGATGGCTGAGTAGTATTCCATTGTATGAATGTACCACATTTTCCTTATCCACTCGCTGATTCCATGACTTTGGGCTGATTCATGACTTTGCTATTGTAAACAGTGCTGCTATGAACATGGTCGTGCTTGTGCTATTGAGGTGAATTTTTGCTGTATGGGGGATTATTCCCAAAAGTGGAATAGCAGGGTCATATGGCATTTCAATCTGTAACTTCTTTAAGAATCTCCAGACGGCTCGCCAGAGTGGTTGTATGAGCCTGCACTCCCATCAGCAATGAAGGAGAGTTCCTCTCTGTCCACATCCTCTCCAGCATTTGTTGTTGTTTGTATTGTGGATTTTTGCCATCCTGACCAGGGTGAGATGATATCTCAGGGAAGTTTTGATTTGTATTTCTCTGATGGCTAAGGAAGTGGAGCATTTTCAACTGATGGGGTATGATCTCATCAGAAGGGGAGGGCATATAGGCTGCCAGATAAAAAGTAACCATTTTGCAAATGGGTGATTGACCCTCTCTCACCGCAGTCTCCTACTTTATTCCATCTACCTTTGAATATACTCTTATACCAAGACTACGATTTAACAGGTTTTTATCTCTGTCCAGGGGTGACATCCAATACCCATCAGGATGGAGCCAAGGGCATTGCAGGAGCAGCAAAACTGACAAAAAATCAACAAACCATAATTCAGAACATCAGAGATTCTATATCAACCACCTGGAACCAGCCCAGCCTAATGTCTCCCCATTCTGAAGCTCAGGGAAATTTGCAGAAGAGGGGGTGGTAAGATTGTAAGAGCACAAGGATGGGAAGAGTAATGATATGCAAGATACTCCACACAAGTTAGGGCTAAAGAAATCATAATAGGACTTTGCATGCCCTGCACTATGTCCAACACATTACTGACCCCACAAAGTCTAGCATAGACTAAAGGCACTAGAATCCTTGGAGGCTAGGGACTGACAGTCATAGTATGTTCCTAAGCTTAAGGGGAACACAGGAAAGGGTTCTGGGATATGCCCCTGGGTCCTTGCACCTCATCGGAGAGGAGGACCCAGAGGAGAGTTTGGCATGCACATTAAAGGATTCTCCAGGGATTGGGGTGGAGACACTGGGGGAAGGAGGAGATAGGGAGTTGAAGGGAGGCGGAGAGAGGGAGGGGGCCAGTGTACTGTTAAGTTAGTATGAGCGGAAATAATAATAATAAAAATAAAAATGTTAAAAAAGAGTAAGTCCATTTCATCCTCCCACCCGCCTGTCTGCCAACCTTGCTCCCAGTCCTCCAACCCAGTTAAGTTCGCCCAGTCCCCGCAGATGGCCCCATGTCCCAGCGGCACCCAGGCTGCCTCTGGTTTTGCCTGAGCCAAGCCCAGGGCCCCAGCCCTTTTCTTCCTCCCGCCTCCCTGTCCTCCAGACCGGACAGAACTTGCTCACATTCCTCCATCCCTGGAGTTTGGGTGGGGCCACTAAGCCAAGTCTCAGGTCCCAGGTGAAGAATTCTGCCATCAACATTAGCCCCTCTGCCTCTCCGGCCCACCTGGGACCCAAACACGTGGTGCACGGAAGACATCACTGCTACTCAGAATTCAATAGATTCCAAAGGAAACTCAAGCAAAGTTCTAAGGGTCAAAGGCCATACATCTGAAAACCTCTACATCATCCTATCATATGGGAGAAATTCTTCACATCCAGCCCAAAGATAAGTAAACCTCCTTTTTTTCACTTTACTGTTCCTTTCTAGTATTAATCACTGTAGATTAACTTTTCCATACAGCCACCCCAAAACATACACATCTTTAGGAAGTACATTTCTCACCCTCAAATGTCACAAAGATACTAAATCGTAAAAGTGCACTAGCATACTAATATTCACCCCCTGTCTACTTAACCTGACTTAACTGATGCACTAACAGCCTAATGGCCTCAACTAGGAAATAGCAATAACAAAAGACAAAGGTACCTAACTCCAAGGCAAGCACTAGTAATAACTGCCCAAGTGTAGTAATACCAACTAAATCAGTTCAGTCAAAACCACACAGAACCTGAAAGGTCCTAAAAGACAAAACAACAATGCCCAAGGCAAGTGCAGATCCATGAGAAACAAACCCAAGAAGACCAATCTCCCACCAAAAGAATTAACCTCATAATGATGGATTCCAACCAGAACAAATTCACAGAAAATGGCCAAGAAAGCCAGACCCAAGATAATGACTTTTAAAGTATGATCATTACCATGATAATACTATGAAAGAGGAAATCCAAGAGGAGTCAAACAACCACATCAACCACTTTGAACAGGAACACAACAGGCATTGGAGGAGTTCAGAAAAACAGTTAAAGAAACAAAAATAGTCATAGAGCAGTTAAAACAGTCTCAGGCAGAGTTTAAAATAGAACTAAAAGACAAGTTATCTTCAACCCAAACTCAACAGAGAGTCTTATCAGCAGAACTAACGAAGCAGAAAATAGAATTTCAGATCTTGAAGAGAAAGTGGGAGAGTTAACCAGCTCAATGAAGAGATTGTGAAAGACAAAAAGATACCTGAGAGGAACATTCAAGAGTTATGGGACACCCTGAAGAAGCCTAACATGCTTATTCATGGAATACCAGAGCAGAATCTCAAAATAGCACACCTGATGAAATTTTCAAATGATCATAAATGAAAACTTCCCTCAACTAAGAATGAGAGGCCCATCCAAATACAAGAGGCATTTCGCACTCCAAATAGATATGACCAAAATAGAAACATGCCACAGCAAATAATAGTCAAAAACACTCCACATTCAGACAAAGAAAAGATGCTGAGAGCTTCAAAGAAAAAAAGCAAATCACTTTTAAAGGTAAACCTATTAAAATAACAATTACTTCTCAATGGAAACAGTAAAAGCAAGGGGAGCTTGGAGAGACATACTTCAAGTATTAAATGAGAAAAATGCCAACCCAGACTGATATACCCAGCAAACTATCTGGTCATGATCAAGGGAGAAAAGAAAGTTTTCCAGCACAAAGACAGCTTGAAGGGATACATGTCTACCAAAAAAGGCCTTCAAAATTGCTAGAAATGATACTCAAACTTGAAGAAAAAAACAAGCGGATCCAGGAGGACAGAAAGGAATTATAATACCACCAAAACATAAATATCAAACAATATGTTATTAAATCCTAAACATAAAAAATATCCAGAATTAAAAAATTTCTCCATTATAACATTAAATGTCAATGGTATTAACTCACCGATAAGAGACACAGATTACAAACTTGGATTAAAAACCACAACCCATCAATCTGCTGCCTTCAGGAAACTCATCTCACCACAAAAGATAGGCACATCCTAAAATGAAAGACTGGTCCAAAATTCTGCAAGCTAATGGAACCAGGAATCAGGCAGGGGTAGCCATTATGCTCAGACAAAGTGGACTTCAAACCAAAAAAATCATAAGAGACACAGATGGATACTACATTTTAGTCACAGGTAAATTCACCAGGAAGACTTCACAATACTGAACATATATGCACCCAATATGGGCCCCTCCACATCATTAAGAAAACCCTACAGTGCCTAAGCGAAAACAACCCCCAAGCGATAATTCTTGGGGATTCAACACTGCCCTCTCAACATGGGATAGATCAACAGGTCAAAAGCTTAACAGAGACATTTGGAACTTAATCAAACCCTAAAATGGACCTTACAGATCTCTATTGAACTTTCACACCACCAAAGAATACACATTTTTCTCAGCAGCACAAGGAACTTTCTCCAAAATAGATCAATATTGGGCCACAAACGAATATCCACATATACAAAAGTTGAAATTCTACCTGTGCCCTATCAGACCACTACGGCCTAAAGCTGGACATCCACAACACAACAAACAAGAGAAAATACACTAACTCCTGGAAACTTAACAATATGATGCTGAATGAGAATGGATTCAGGAAGAAATTACAAAGGAAATTCAAGATTTCCTGAAAGCGAATGATAAAATACAACTTACCAAAATCTTGGGACAAATGAAAGCTGTCCTAAGAGGTAAGTTCATAGCTCTTAATGCCTACATCAAAAAAATGGAAACATCAGAACTAAATAACTTAACACAGCTTAAAGCTTTAGAGAAACGAGCAATCTGATCCCAAAAGCAGTAGAGAGGAGATTAGCAAAATAAGGGAGAAATATCTGAAATCGAGATTAGAAAATGATAGAGAAAATCAACCAGTCAAAAAGCTGGTTCTTTGAAAAAATCAATAAGATTGATACCCCTAGCTAAATTAACCAAAAGCAAGAGAGAGAAAACCCAAATTAACAAAATTAGAAATGAAATGGAGTTATCACTATATACCCAAGAAATCCAGAGAAATAACATCATATTTCAAAAACATTACTCTGTGAAATTTGACAACACAAAAGAGATGATGAATTCCTAAGTAAACACAACTTACCTAAATTGAATCAGGAAGTTGTTGAATTATTTAAATAGTCCTATAACATATGAGGAAATTGAAGAAGTAATCTTGAATCTTCCCACTAAAAATGTCCTGGATTCAGGACAGTGTTCTACCAGACATTTAAGGAGCTTAACACAATACTCCCTAAACTGTTCCATAAATAGCAAAGGAAGGAACACTACCAAATTCCTTCTATGAAGCTAATATCGTCCTAATCCCAAAACCTAATAAAGATACTTAAAAAAGAAAACTATAGGTCAATCTCTCTGATGAACACAGATGCAAAAATTCTCAATAAAGTCTTAACCAATCGGATTCAAAAACATATCAAAAAGATCATCCACGGGTGTCGAGTAGGCTTTATCCCAGGCACACAAGGGTGGTTCAACATACGCAAATCAATAAGTGTAATTCACCATATAAACCAGTCCAAAGTTCAAGACCACATGATACTCTCCATAGATGCAGAAAAAGCTTTTGACAAGATCTAACACCCTTTATAATCAAAACCTTAGAGAAGGTTGGAATCAAAGGAACCTTTATCAATATAATAAAAGCGGTATACAACAAGCCAACAGCAAGGATGATACTCAATGGGGAAAAACTTGAAGCATTCCCACTTCGATCAGGAACTAGACAAGGCTGTCCACTCTCACCACTTCTATTCAATATTGTACTTGAAGTCTTAGCTGAAGCCATAAGACAAGAAAAAGGACATAAAAGGGATCAAATTGGAAAGGAAGAAGCCTTGCAGATGACATGATCCTATACCTGAGTGATTCCAAAAACTCCACCAGGAAGACCCTGGAAGTAATTGAGAAGTTCAACAAGGTGGCAGGATACAATAAATGTACAAAAATTAGTGGCCTTCCTATATGCCCAAATTAAAGAAGCGAAAAAGCCATGAGAGAAACAATCCCATTTACTATAGCTCTAAAAAATGAAATACCTTAGTATAAACCTAACCAAGGAGTAAGAGACCTTTACAATGAAAACTTTAAAACCCTAAAGAAAGAAATTGCAGAAGACACCAGAAGGTGGATTGGCAGAATCAACATCGTGAAAATGACCATCCTACCAAAGGCAATATACAGATTCAATGCTATACCAATCAAAATCCCAAAGCAATTCTTCAAAGAAGTTGACCAAACAATCTCAAAGTTCATATGGAGGCACAAAAGACCCAGAATAGCAAAGCCAATCCTGAGTAACAAAAACACTGCTGGAGGTATTACCATTCCAAACCTAAGTCTATACTACAAATCCATAGTTATAAAAACAGCCTTGTACTGGCTCCAAAATAGACACACAGATCAATGGATAATGATTGAAGACCCAGATATAAGCCCACAAACTACAGCTATTAGATCTTTGAAAAGGGGCCCAAAAATTCCAATGGAAAAAGAACAGTATCCTCAACAAATGGTGCTGGCAAAACTGGATCTCCACATGCAGAAGATTAAAAATGGACCCTACTTGTCACCATGTACAAGAATGAATTCCAAATGGATCAAGGACCTCGATATAAGGCCAGATACTAAAAAACCGTAGTTGAAAGAGTAGGGAACTCCCTTGAGCGGCTTGGGCTAGGCCAACATTTCCTAAACAGACATCCAATAACACAATCACTGCAACCATCTCTCAACAGATGGGATCTGGTGAAATTAAAGAGCGTCTGTTCAGGTAAAGAGATTGTAACACGAACACAAAGGCAACCCACAGAATTGGAGAAAATCTTCACTAACCACATATCTAATAGAGCTCTATTATCCAGAGTGCACAAAGAACTAAACACCAAGGAAACTAATGGCCCAATTAAAAAATGGGCCCTGGAACTTAAAAGAAACTTTACCAAGGATGAAATTAAAATGTCTAACAATATCTTAAAAAATGTTCCACTTCTTAGCATCAGGGAAATGTAAATCAAAACTTCCCTGAGATATCATCTCACCCCTTCAGGATGGCAAAAATCCACAATACAAACAACATGCTGGAGAGGATGTGGAGAGAGGGGAACTCTCCTACATTGCTGGTGGGAATGTAGGCTCATACAGCCATTTGGAGAGCCGTCTGGAGATTCTTAAAGAAATTAAAGATTGAAATACCATATGACCCTGCTATTCCACTTTTGGGAATAACCCCCATACAGCAAAAATTCACCTTGATAGCTCAAGCACGACCATGTTCATAGCAGCACTGTTTACAAAAGCAAAGTCATGGAATCAACCCAAATGTCCAACAGTTGATGAGTGGATAAGGAAAAGGTGGTACATCTATACAATGGAGTACTACTCAGCCATCAAAAATGATGAATTAATGCAATTTGCCGGGAAATGGATGGAATTAGAAACAATTATATTGAGTGAAGTATCCCAGACACAGAAAATTAAGCATCGTATGTACTCCCTAAGAGGTGGCTCCTAGTACCAAACCCACTTAGAGGCATTTAAGGATTATTCTCTGTAATACCTACAGTAATTCCAAAGATTATGAACAGGAGGGATGGGGAAGAAGGGCCCCACCACAAACAAGGAGAGGGGACCATGTTACAGCAGAGGAAATAGGCCACCATCAAGGACTGCAAGGGGTGACATCCAATACCCATCATCAGGATGGAATGAAGGGCATTGCAGGAGCAGGAAAACTGCAAAAGAAAATCAACGAACCATAATCCAGAACATCAGAGACTCTATATCAACCACCTAGAACTAGGCCAGCCTAATCTCTCCCCATCCTGAAGCTCAGGGAAATTTGCGGAGGAGGGGGAGGTAAGATTGTAAGAACCCAAGGATGGGAGGAGTAATGATATGCAAGATACTCCACACAAGTTAGGGCTGAAGTAATCATAATTGGACTGTGCATGCCCTGCGCAATGTCCTACACACTATTGACCCCACAAAGCTTAGCATTTGCTAAAGGCACTAGGATCCTTGTAGGCAAGGGATTGACAGCCACAGTATTGTTCTTATGCTCAAGGGGAAATTAACTGGGAAAGGGTTCTGGAAAATTCCACTGGGTCCTTGCACCTCATCAGAGAGGAGGACCCAAAGGAGAGTTTGACATGCACATTAAAAGATGTTCTGGGGATGGAAGGGGAAGCACTGGGGGATGGGGAGGGAGGAGGGGGGAGTTGGAGGGAGGAGTGGACCGGTGTACCTGTTAAGTTTGTATGAATGGAAATAATAAAAATAAATTTTAAAGAAAGAGTAGATTTTCATAGTTAGGCATAAGTGTTAATTTGATAGTTGAGGGTTTGAGCTCTGTGTACATTTGTAGGGAATTACTAGTTGAGTTAATCTCAGAGAAAACCTGCAGGAAATTGTCTAGTTGATGTAGAAGGCCTGACCCATGGTGCTGGAATAAAACGGTGGACAGATGAATAAAATACAGAGAGCTTGTTGAGAAAGTTGGCATACTTGTATATATCTTGGTCAGACCTGCTGGTCTGGCAAGTGAGGATTGTCACTCTCTTAGCTGTTATGTGGAGATGGTATAGCCAGTTCCCTCAGCCCTGGTTTTAATGTGAGCTCTCCTGTAACATTGGACAAGGGAGTGCAACCAGTAAGAGAAAAAAAATCACTTGTTTCCTTAAGGAG